>SGPL01000119.1:6625-68887 GCA_004802705.1 Bondarzewia mesenterica
CGNNNNTNNGNTNAGNNNNATCNGATNNNNCGTGCATNTCACGTTGTACAATGCGCTGTGTTGGCTAACAAAGACATGCAGAAGATGTATATTNCGGAATGAAATACTGGGAGCCAATGCTCAAAGAGGTATCCCTGGCAACGACTGCAAGGCGTGCTGTNAAAACTGTTCAAGAACACCTTTCTGCGGGGATGCCATTCATCATGAGCACGTTGGATGTGGTTGGGCAAATGTANCCGGCCACTCAATGTGAGGTCCTCACTTGTTATAGCTTACCTGCATCTAACCTTCATGCATAGCTGTTATCGTGGCCTTTAAAACCGTGTACACTCTGATACAAAGTCGGAGGGAAAACCAGCAAAAGATTTTGATTCTNTTTGTCGCAATGAAGGATATGATGATCCCACTTCTANAGTTCGTCCNTCTCAACGTCCCCATCATTATATCTGACTATGACCTTTTTGAAGACTGAGACATATGCATGACCTGGATCAGCAAAAACTTTTTGCCGATCGCATCAGGGTTCACAGCGATGAAACGAGGAATGAGATTCTGGAGTGTTTCAAAGATTGTGACGCNTACATGAAGTNACACTCTTTCTNGAAAGTATTCCAAGGCATGATGTGGGAAGCAAGATTCTCGAAGTATATTGATAAATTCCGTCGCCTCCAAGCATCCTTCCAACACATTGTACTCGTGCAGACAGCTGCTGTTGTTGATGGGATTGCAGGNACTGTGGATGGGATGAACGAAAGGTGATTTGATTGGTATAATCCTGTTTTTGCCCGTGCTAACGATATCTTCTTCTTCTTCTTCTCAACATAGGTTGACTGAAGTGTTATCGTTGTTCAAGAAACTCAGCAGTCCAGAAAATCAACAACTCGAGGAGACCATCAGGGAGAACGGTGGTCCTTGGGCATATCGGAACAACGATGGTGCCTTGCGTGCTCTATATTCCGAGTGGGCGAAGACCTCCCCTTCCAAATCGGACAAGTCGTTAACCTTTGAGGATCTCAAAAAGAGTTTGTTTGAGGACATTCAGACTTCAATCGACAAGAATTTNCGGCATGTCGAGGGGAAACTTGATTTACAATCNGAACAACTCAATCAGATCCATTCGGAGGCAATGGCACTGACGTTCACCGTTCGACAACAGACGGACATCATGGTTGGCGCTATGAAAGGACCCGCGAGCAAAATTATTGACCTTGTGCGTCGTTCATCATGTCTCTGACACGGTTTCAGCTTTGAAATCTCTACATCTCATCAGGATATTCGAAGTATATGGGAGGAAATGGTGCACGTTCCTATCTCCTGTGATCAGTATTACCCTTTTCTAATCTTATCTGCTGAAGGGATGGCGAGGGAACAGTGTCAAAGCCCGCCATTTCGTCTTGGCNCTGCGTGACCATTTTCACGATAAGATACTGAAGGATTCCCGACATTTTGTGGGCCGCCACCACTCCGTTGACAACAGCAGACACCCGGATGCCTGGGCGGTCAAGTACATCGATGTCAAACGATTGCAGCCAATCCTGGAGACATTCGACGANGATGCTTCCGGTTTCATTACAGTGGCAGAAATTAATCGATTCACTTCTTCACCCAATCGCCCTCGCGGCTGGAGGTAAAAAATATTTAAAAAGTACCAGNATTCCTGATATCTGACATCCTGTCTTTGCAGNTTACCACGATGGATCTCTTTTTGGGCCATTGGTAAAGTTATTTCGTTNATACAGCATATGTTGTGGACTCAGGTGGTTTCGACAGGATGGAGAGCATCTATGATGCGCTACAAGGACGAAATNGAACGGATTTTCTCCAAAATGGACGATATTCGCCCTGATATTATCCCTGCTAATCGTCAATTAGTCGACAAATACTACAACTCAGTTTGGACATCACTGTATCCTCTCATCGCCACTCCTAGCCTTAGCGACGCAAGTTACTCCAAACACCAACGGAAGTTCGACGAGTTTGTCCGCGACGAGGAAGCACGCTTGCACGCCAATCTGAGCAGGTTGCAGTATATCATTGATGGTCCTGAAACCCTGCCATTAGTCACTGGACCGGGGCGGATAGAAAATGTACGACTTGTCGAGTCCAGNATTCGATACTTGCATTCTAACAACGTCATTGGCAGACTCTCTTCCCATTGCTCTATCTACTGATCAAGCGCCACTACAGGATCATGCAAATCGCTAAAGAGAGAGCAATCTCCAAAGATGTCCTCATCGATGGCATGCAAAGTGTGATGAATGTGATGAATGGCGTTGCGGAACGTGCCGATGCCCTGCGCAGTAGGTGTCGTTAAATACAAATCATCAGGTTTCCTGCTATCGATGTTAATTGACCATCCAGACAACTTCATTCTGCAAAACCTTAATACGAAGGAGCAGTTTAAGCATTTTGCTTGCGGCATAGTGGGTACCTGTTGATTCCATCNCAGTCTAAGATTATTGACAGTTCTCGTAGTTCCAGTACATCNTCGATGATACCGATATATGGACTTCGCAGCGATTCAAGAGCATGTGTAGGAACGAANCTGCAGTTTACCACGACGATCTGGCAGATATCACGCTTGAGCAACCTGAGCCCACGATCGAACAATACTCTCGAGACGACCCCAAACTTGACGATTGGGTNTACGACGTCGAGTCGGTATATCAGACTCAANTAAACATTCAAGCTGNATCACCGTATGTCATTCTCCTGATACAGCATGCGTGGAGCTGACCTATAGCAGTCTNGGTGTCTGGCATTACTTGGCATATGACACAAANGGTGTCGCNTANGACATCAATGGTAAAAGTCGGGTGGGAATCACATCAATGACAACAGTAGTTCTGGANCCCGCCGAAGGACCAGAGAANATCTCNGGTTTCGGGTGGATGAATGCNGGTCGCTTTGAAGTGACCGGGTCGTTGAATCGCGACGCAAACGGTCGGACGGTCGTGAGGCTCAACTATCCATTTCCCTCGCCATGGGCAAAGTGCTATTTCTCTGGCGAATACGATCCTGTGACAGAAACGATTCACGGTGACTGGGGATACTCGTCTGACCCTCTGTCGCGCGTANGGGTTGCGATATACAAGAGGATGGCACCTTCAGTATTTCTGCTTCTATCCCAGTCCATNTGAGATGAGGGTTAATAGAGCTCGATCTCTATGGTCGTTTGCCATCACTGCGGTTCGCGATGAGATTCATAGGCGATCGTGGAGGTGGTCTTACTTTCGAGAGCGTCGGGATAGCCGAAAACTCTACATGTCGCTATACATTCGTGGGTACTATTTCGGGCGGCCAATCGATGATGACCTGTTGAGTCGGTGTATACGGAAGCTCACTTCCACGGATGCATATTTTTACGCCTCACGACTTCGATATATTGAAGACACCACTTTCATCCACGTGTAAGTTATATGTTCTACGTGTCTTCAGGGCATCTCACTTTGTTTTCTATAGGGATCACCATTGCGACTACTGCGGCAGTCGTATTNGCGGAGCCTGCATACTCTGCCTAGATTGCCAAGTGAAGGACTTAGAACGCTTCAGCCACATTGACCTTTGTGATTCGGAACCATGCATCAGTGCCCATCTTACTGTAGAGGAGCGCCCCGACCTCACAAGAGCACACGAACCCACGCATCGTGTCATCAAAATACGCAGATTTATCCCTGTTTCGCAGACCTCGCAATTACTCGGGAAAGCAGAATCGGCATGGCGCAGAGTCGAGGCTTTGTGCAGAAACCTGGAGTATACTATGGAACACGCCGACTTCACTACCGTCGAGAGCGGCCAAGGCGCATTCTCCCTGAAACCAATGAGGATATCTAGTGAGTGCTGGTACAGACGATCTTCATCCTTATGTGCAAGTAGTAAACACTGGTGCTGCAGATGACGTGAGAAAGAATTGCGCTGAGACAGATTATGGCCTTGTTCAAATCACGACGCCAGCCTGTCGTTTCTGCAGAAAGGCCCTGTCTCTTCCATTTTGGTACTGTGCGGATTGTGAAGGTCACCATTGTTACCCTAGTGTCTCCACTGTTGAAGCTGATCCCATGCACCAGACGACCTATTCATTTGCGAAACCTGCGATGCCAACATCGAAATCGTGCTTGTCTACGCGGACACATCCTTCCGAAAACAGTACAGGGATCCACATACGTCTCGCTACGCAAGGCTTTTTGGAATTCAGCACCGACACAAATCGACACACACCATCATCCGTTGTCAAACCCCTCCGAAGGCTGACAGACGAACCTCAACCGAAGATCGTATTGTTGCGCTTGAAACACGGATAGCACGGATGGAGGAGGTCCAGGAGGGTATGGCAAATCGCATCGGTAATCTGGAGAGTGGCCAGGCAATGATGCTTGATCGCCTTGATCAAATTCTGGTGTTGATGAACCGGGGCCTATGCTGATGACTGCTGTCAGTGCTTGTCCAGATTTTCTCTTGTCTCCCCAATGTTGGTGCTGTTCTGTGTACTATGTCTTCTACTCTCACTACGTCGTCCTTTCGAAGCAGAAAATTGGGTCTGTGACCGATCTGAGTCCAATTTGTATTGTGCATTGACATCGACTTTATGCGTCGATTACATCGTGGTCTGGTCAATTCAAGGTCGATTGCTCTCCTCCGATCGTAACTCCTATGAAGCCCTGGCGCGGATGACCACACTGTCGTGGTAGATTGTGATTACAGTACCATGTCGGTGATATCCACTTATCTGCGAGACCGCGCGCGGAGATGCCGCTCATTACTAAATACAGGCTTCAAGCGACTCGAAGGCAAAGTTTCAGAACTGTTTTGTATACGGGATCTTTGTTGTTCAGCATGTCCGTTAGTACTCAGATCCCCCTCCCAATAATTCTACGCAGAGTACATGTTTCACATTTAAATCAAATGTTGTACAACAGCCCATCTACTCATTCCATGATCGGATGATGTTGACACGGTGATAATATTGGTGCTTATCGTCATTCATCGCCCAGTATAAGCGCTTCGTTACTGGTAATACTACTAGTAGTAGTACTTGTCTATCGGCGTATATATCAGAGTGCTAAGTCTGTTCCATCCCGCTCCCAGTTTTTGCACCCATACGTCCACCATCGATCCTGATCTTTAAGCCCCCACATCAGATTACTATCAGATCTCTTGGTTTCGGTCTCTCCTCTCTCTTCAACGCGACAAAGACTGCTCTATTTTTCGAAGACCTCTCTAGATCTCTCCGGCAACTTCTATCCAGGGACTTCGAAGTAAAGTGAGCTTGTCTCAGCTAGATACATTAACGCCTTCTCAATCTGACTGGTTTTCAAGTCGTATCATGTCCGATCGATCCCCGCTATTCGCCTTGATCATAGGGATCAGCAACTATCAGGACCCCATGATGGGCAAGCTCAGAAATCCTGTCGCTGATGCTCAGGACTTGGGAGAAGTGCTCTGCAAGCATTTTCACGCCGAGCGCGAAAACATTCGCCTCGTCCTTGACGACAAAGCAACCCGTGACGAGATCGTATATTGGTTTCGTCGACATCTTATCAACAATTCGAACATCGAACCCGGATATCCCATGCTCATCTACTTCGCAGGGCATGGTTCAAATTTTAGGGCAGAAGGGTGGAAAACAGACGACGGCTATTATGAGTCGATCTGTCCCTTTGATCGCGGAATAAAAGGCCAAAATGGAGCTGTAGTTGGAGACATCCCGGATCGTACCCTTGGCAAGCTCATCCTTGACCTGTGCAGGAAGAAGGGGGACAACATCACGGTCATTCTTGACTGCTGTCATTCTGGTAGCGGGACTCGCTTAGATGATATTGAAGCATCCTCCGACGAGAGTCGCTGGACACCACGTTATGCACCACCGTTAAGCGATGCCAACACTATATCCGCGATGTTGGAAGAAGTAGCCGAATCAACGGACGACTCTGTCTCGCGCGGAATGGATGTCATATTCCCTGCCCGGCGCCATCCTAATCTCTCCACGCATGTCCTCCTAGCGGCCTGCCTCCAGGATGAAAGGGCGTATGAAGATAAAAAGACAGGACTCAGCATATTCACCCAAGCGTTACTCAATAAACTGAGCAGCGAGGAAGCGCCGCGGCTCACTTACGAAGAAGTCGTCGATGATCTGGAGATAATCCCAGAAATACAGCGTGACCAGCATCCGCAATGTGAAGGCCTGAACAAGGACCGCCTTCTATTCAATGCGTGCGCATCCATTGTCGACCGCAGACGCGTCCTTTTCTCCAGATTCAAGAGCAAAACCAGGACTAGGTTGCGCGTTGAGGCGGGCCTGATGCATGGGGTTGTCAAGGGCACGGTGTTTAGTGTATGGAGGCACAATATCGATACGCGCGGTACAACGCCTCTAGGTTCTGTCGTCGCGACGGCGGTGTATGCCGTGTGGTGCCAAGTCGAGCCTGATTCTGCCACAGAAGACCAAAACGATTCCCTGCAGGACGGGCACTATGCTTCTGTGATGTTCTGGGCGAACAAACCGATCCCAATTGCTTTCGATGCAGCCACTAGCTCCAACCCCCAACAGCTAGCATTGCAGGTTGTGGTAAATACTCAATCCACTTCTGAACCAATGCTGCTCCTGTCCGTGCGCCCATTCGCCATCGTGATCGAGAGGCGGGACACAAAGGTGCCTGCCGTGGTATGGAGAGTCGAGTTGCCGTATGACAATCTCGTCAGCACCGCCCAAAGCCTCTTGAATAGAGTTGTTCTTTTTGAGATGCACCTTCAGCGCGGAAAATCTACACGTCCTCTCAAGGATCAGGTCTCAATCCAGCTCGTACAAGTCGACCCGGTGGGAGAGAAAATACCGGGGAACCTGTTGCAGGCCGACCGCATAACCCTTGAATATGAATCAAGGCGGGGCCCAGATCACGCCAGGGATTACGTGGTCGAGCTTCACAATAATGGGACCATAGACCTGTGGCCGTCGCTGTTTTACTTTGACCCCGCAGAGTACACAATCCATAAGATGTACGAAGCGCCGTCACCCACAATGTTGAAGCCGCCTCTTCGGGCAGGGCAAAGTTTCGACATCGGAAATTTGGACTCCGGCGTCCCGCCACTTTCGTTCATGCTCGAACCGGGCGAGACGAGCAGCACTGGATTCCTGAAGCTCTTCCTTTCGCAGGATTATGCGGATTGCGACTTGATGGTAGAGAACGAAGGAGTGAGATTTGGTGGATTGGATGAGATGCGGAGCACATCCCTGTCGAAGAAAAATGGCGTATGGGACACGTTCGTGACGACCGTCACCGTCAACAGTATTTAGCACACGGTCGGTACTTGAAGTGTATGAATGAAAGCGGAAGTATTCGGAATCATCGATGTAATGTTCTCAGTCCAGAATTTAAACTCACCATTTCAGTTCGACCACACTTCAGCCGATCACAGAGAATGCCTTGCTCTCGCCCACGTATATCTGGCAGAAGTGGGCCAGAATTTATGTATCGTAATGCCGCTAGTGGTCATAACCGGAAACTTGATGGTCCAGAAAGAAAACAACCACTCACCCCTCACCCATGACAGTAAGTTTAGCACTCTAGTATAGCACTAGATCCACCCAAATCATCCCTGATTTTGAGTTTGCCATGATTGGGAACCTCCGTCGGTCGTGCCCTTTGAAGATCGCGTCAAACGAAGACTCGGATGTAAGAACGAGTGCTACTGCAAGGCACTATTAAGAGCCTGCACGTGTCATGTCCCTACAATCGTCACGTAACTTCTCCCGACACTACCAGGTCTACATATGATAGTAGTATGGTGTTGACGACTCATAACGCATTGTTAATGGGATAAAAACAGATAATACTCAGACGCCATCAACGGCGACAAAATTCGCTTTTTGACGTGTGGGAACCTCGTTCCTCACGCGTTCGGGAGGGCTTGGATCGAACTCATGATCAGGGCCTCGTTCTCGATAATTGTTGTGTCGGGGCCAGTGAAACTAGCTCATTTTCGTGAGTTTTTCAAAGACCATTATGCTTTCACTGAACATACTATAATAGAATTATACAATATTGCGCATGCAAGACACTCCAACAGTTGCCTCCTGCCGAGAGACTCCATGCTGAAAGAACGCATGTCGCGTAGTCTCCGTCACTGCGACCTCCACTGCGTCGAGTCGTCTTCCTCCTTGAATCAAGACTTACAATAACGAACAACCTAATTTTGAACGTCAATACTCCACATCACGTACACTCCGATGCTCCTTCACGCCTTCATTCCAGGCATTGAACACCTTCGACACTGGCTGCTCAAAAATCTCGGTGTTTATTCTCATGAAGTAGGTCATCTGCAGCATTTTGTCATATGAGCATTGGAAATTGATGAGGGCTGCTTCGGCACGGTGCTACCGGACTGCGAATGGAGAGATACTGGCGCGAGGTATGTGCTATGAGTCGGCCCTTCTCACGAATATTTTCACAACCGGATTCAAAAAGTGGGACTGACGCAATATTTGCACAAAGCCATCAATGCATCACTGCTTGCAGATCACCTTCGGATCATAATCATTGTGATTACACATCTCTGCACTGGCTCTCGCCTGCACTATCCCAAACTAACTCGCAGTCACTGATCAACGGTTCAAGCTGTTTTTTGGACAGGCACTCACCTAGCTGCGGGACCTATTGTGTTGACGCGACATGCCTCGATTTCATCTACTTATCTTCAACCAGTTAGTCGCTTTGCCAGGTAAGTCTGGTGATCTGTGATAAGATGATGTGACTCCTAGATAGGTTGGGAGAAAAGGTTTCAAGGCATCATTGAGATTCTAGCTGCGTGCATGGGCGGGAGAAGTCGTGAACAAATTTAACCAGTGTCGAGAATCGTTCTTCTTGATAAGATCATGGGCATCTGAAGGAGAGTGCATTTACCACGCTTTGCGTGTCCTGCATCGCGTGGCCTTTGAGAGCTTTGGGTGACCCTCTCACATGTGTTGCGGGCGCTGCGAGGCTATATAATTGGCTGTGTTGTTTTCACACGACCCTCCCAGTCGTGACTCATTTACCCTTCTATGTTCCCTTACCTAGACTAGGCTGGTCAATCTCAGGGCATTATCTGCGCTGAATTCTGAAGGTGAGCATAGATCTGTTCTCTGTTTGAGATCCGAGGAGCCGAGCACGCATCCGTTGATCATCAGTACTTCCGAGCTATCGTCGGTTTCATGATCCACATCAATGGCTTGCAGACTTATCTGAGCATGGATAGTGTCCACCTGAACGGGTGATGTTTTTGTTTTCGGCGCAGGGTCCGAATGCGTGTATTGTTAGGTAGTGGAAACGTGTACCGGATGGATTCTTATCTGCATGGCTGGGAAGATCGTGAGTGATGGGAAGCACGCATTAGGTTTTTGGCTTTGAGATACTTCGGACATGCGATGGGCACGCCAGCGATTATGCAGTACGAAAGCAGTACATGGGCTTCTGCATTCGCAAAGCGCACGACCGCGCCTGGATAAATTCTTGGCGTTAGTGCCGGCAGCTACGGCTTGTGGAAGCCGCTGGCACTGTAGGGGGTAAAGATGTAGAATTCAATAGGACAGATCAAGGACAGATGGAGACTGGGAGAGAACAAGGATGTTATCTTAGTACTATCGATGGATTTTTAGGAGAAGAGGATTGCCGATGAGTCAACTGGCAGTAGGTCCTTATTTCTTTTCTGTTTTGTCACGCGTTAGCCTTTGCCTATTTCTAGTACTCCCTTACGCCGTCCACCTCGACTTGCTCTCATATCTCTCTTTTTCTTTTCTCCTCACATCCCACAACACCGCGTCCAGTCCGCGTTCACTTTCTCGACAGTTTTTAAATTTGCTTCCGTTCTTGGGCCGATCTGCTTCCGTCCGCGAACCACGATGCTTCCGACACCGTTGTCCTACACCACGGGCCACACTCATCTTCATCACGACCACACCGCTAATGATCCTGCGCCGCCTCAGAATGTTGATTACTACGCCCGTCATTACGACAGCGGCGTCGACGAATTCGAATTCGCCGCGGGTTTATATGATCATGATGCTGCTGCTGCTTATGGGCAGTATGCCGTGAACGATGACACCTGGGCGCAACAAGACTTGCACTCGCCGCCTACAGCCGTTGATGCCAACGGGGCGGCATGGTCGACCTCCAGCTACTATACGCAGTCGTACGTCGACGACGTAAGGAATGAACAGCTGCCATCTCCTCTCTCCCCGTCGCTATATGGCGAAGCACCATATCAGCACTCCATTCTCTCGCCACACCAATCACAATATGTCTACCCTATCTTCAATCACCCAGTGCGTTTCTCGCTTGTCTCTCCGATTCGATCTGCAGCTCATGAGGCACAGACTTCGGATCCACAAATTTACTACAGCTACATTCACGGGGTGTACACCACTGGAGTCGTTCCTTGCGGTACGCCGACACGGAATACGGGTAGCCCCAATAGTGGAGATAGTCCAGCACTCGTAACGAACGTCCCGAAGCTCGAGGACTTCCCGACTTCCACCCTCTATCATGAAGGACAGCGGGCTTCATCTACATCACAGTACATATCTGGCGACCGGTTCTCGCTGTTCCAACCGCAGCATCTCCCCATCTCTCCAGGATCTGCGTGTGGACTAGAGTATGCGCTCGACGAGACTCATATTACGCGGCGAGTATCCCCTCTTAACGCCACACGAACACCTCCACCTCCTGCACTCACTCACGAGACGACACCTCTATCTTCTGCATCTCCTCATGGTCTAACTTCTCCAGTCTCATCTCCGGCCGCCCGACCCCATCGTTCTTCCCCGATTTTCCCCGCGGCACCTTCTCCAATGGATCACCTTCCCTTGCCGCCGCCGACTAATCCCGGAGTGCAGACATCCCCCGCCGCCAGCGAGTTCCAATTTGTCCTTGATCAATCGGCATTTCCGGAGCACAGTCCTCGTCCGCGCAAAGTACGCTCGCTCTTACTTTCTCCCCTCCCCTCTGCTGACACGCGCGTTACTTGTATACTTCTCCAGCGCTCCTCACCATCTCCATACACATGCTCTCATGACCAATCATCACATAGCCATGACCATTTTGTGCATGACCAAGGATTCGTTGCGTCAATTTCTACCACTATCCCTCCGCCAACAGCCACAACAGTATCTTCATCTACCGTTCCACCAGCTGGTCCATCATCACCGGCAGGCTCTGCCCTCCCTCCCTCATACCCCAGGACTAAATCTCGGGGCGGCCAGGCTATCCATAAGGCCCCACAGCCGACCAAGCCGCGCAAGAAGCCCGCGCTCGCTTGCCTTTTCTGCCGTGAGCGCAAGATTGCGTGCGGACCGCCGCCTCCGGGAAGCGACGATATGACGTGCAAGTATGTTACTACTTTCCTCCCGTCCTCTGTCGTTCTTTGCCTTGGACCTGACTGAACGACGTGGTTTGACAGTCAATGCAGACGTCGTCAGCGCAAGTGCGAATATCCCAAGGAAAATCGTCGAGGTCAGCATAGGCGGCACTAGGCCTGCTCTCTTCTTCAATAACAACTGTTTGCCCATGCGCTTTCTTTACTCTTTCTTTTCCTTCTTTCGCTGTCTTTTTTTTCGAGGAACCCCATGCTTACCATTGTACCTTTTTATCTTTGTGACTTGCATCGTCACGATCCATAACCAGTATACTTTCGTCTGGCGCCCCTTGACGGAGTCGAGCCGAAACGTCTGTATCATCGGCGGCTTGACAGAACCTGCATTCGAGTTCGTCCTGCTGCTCCTTAATGTTACAGTACATATACCCCCTACATTCTTGCAAGCAACGTCTACTGCGCATCAAACGTATTGTATATATATGATAAAGTATACGAGTATGTTGGCTTTTTTGAGTAGATCAATGGAGGGATATAATTACCTCAGATCTAGTAGTATGGTACTTACTGATACATTCAAATTCGTTACGAGCTCTTTTGCGTTTACGTCGGTTTATAATAGTAAATATGAAGGCTTTTCCGAGTAACTCTATGGAGGATGTAGATCTGCAACTCGCTTCGGATACAGATTGCTGGATGCTGGCCTTGAAGAATTACAGAAGAACAGTACGGATCACATCTCAAACCGCAGACTTGCGTCTTAGAGTCGGATCTCAAATTGATTGTCGATCACCCAGTCCATATCCTCGTTTCTCCTCGAATATTTACAGTAACACCTTCAAGTAGGAGTAGCTACCACCACCTATCACATCACTGCCTATCGCTTGCTAAGTATATGATTCCGCAAGAGCGAGTCAAACGGCCTCGAACGTAGCAGTGCAGTCTCTTGTTTTGCCATCGCGCAGAGATGAAGGTGGGCAACAAAGGTAGAACAATATTTGAATGGTCAACATGTACATTGCATTTGCAACGTTGGATCACATTCCCGGCACCTATCGTGCGTGATATGATCAATGACCGGTCTGCATTATCCGAGCCTGATAGCAACGCTGCGTAGTCGTGGAAGCGCAAGACGAAAAGATCCTGGGAGAGGGGACAATTGAAGGGCGCAGACGTATTAGTATCGTCATCGCGAGGTCAGATCGCACCGACTGCAAAGAATGATGGCCACGAAGCAAGCAAAGCCTCAGATGATGTTCTTTGGCAGGGGCGGAACAAACAAGATGTGAAGCCATGATGCGTGCCACATATCTATGGTTCACCACAGAATATATGTTAGGCATGATACTTTGGCAAGATTGAGACTTAACGGATGGGAGTTGAATTCTCACGGCTATGTTCAGGCCTTTGTGAAGAAAACGCAACTCTTACAATATGCGCAAGATGTGAGAAGTTGAGAAACTGCATCGCGCGTGATAGTGAGCAGGATACAGAAACGATAAAAGAGATTGAACACTGGGCGAAGCCGAGGTGGTTCGGGCGTGTGCGAAGAACCCATTGGAAACTTGGGACCGTGAGACAGAGACACTCATGTCAGTCAGATGATAAAGCACACACAAAGACTTGCGAGGGAGTGGGTGGTCTCTGCAAACCCATGGGTACAGGAAAAGATATTAAACGACCTTGACATGTGCCAACTTCAGCGAAACAAAGTAAGACGGTATGTGGCGAATACTCACCTTAGGTGCTATGCTAACAATCTTTCCCCAGCCCTTCATACGCAAATCGGCACTCACGACACCACCTATCCGCGTTCCCAACATTTCCCTCTTGTTATTCAACAGCACTGCAGCATTGTCATCGAAGCGTATCCACCGGCCATCCGGACGTCGAATGGGCTTCTTGGTGCGTACGATGACGGCGCGTCGGACGTCGCCTCGTCGGACCTTAACTGCGGTGGAAGAGAGCTGTGCAGACGCGGGTACAGGGCGCGCACGCTTGACTACGCATACGATTTCGTCGCCAACGCTGCCCCAACCGTTGTTGACCTTGTTTTTGAGGACGTTGACACACTCGACGAGAAGGGCTCCCGAGTTGTCTATCACCTGAAAAATTGTTCACATTTTATTTGGTTCAATGAATGACCGACTGAAACATACATTGAGGGTACCCTTGAGGCCAATCATGATGCAATGAAAGAAAATGTGAATTCAGAGTGTAAGGGAAGTCCTGGTGAAGCCAACGGAGTCGAAACCGAAAGAGCAGTAAATTCCCACGGAGGGTTTGGCTGCCCCGCATCGAGCTCTCCCTTGCCCTCAGTCGTCATCTGCTGCTCCATTGTGCAATACCCTCTAGCTTTCTCTGTACCCTCTTCCTTGTTCTCAACAACTATATAGCTATACACAATGCCAGCGTCTCGAAGAGGCAGCGGCAGCGTCACCTTGCCCACTGGGCAGGTGCTCGCGATTCACACCAGGACGCAGGATGAGGAGGACCTCCCTCACGCAACCAAGAAGTTAGCATGTCTCTAACTTCTGCCCGCCTCCGATGCTGACGATTTGTATGAAGGACTATGGCGGACCATCTTCGCAAATACGAGAGCTTGTACATATCCACTTTTGTTTCGCCGTAGCTACTATTGATCACTACCATCTACGCTTGTACAGGTTCACCCTCACCCCGCAGAGGATGCGCATGATTGTGGAGGCATTTAAGGATACACTTGAGAATGGTTTGGAGAAGCCAGGTCAAGTAGTCGTGAGTAGTGTCTTTGTGCTGTTACCCTAGCCCTGCTTTGTGGAGAAAGGCGGTTTTGCTTCCGGTCTTCTGCCCCGCGACAAGTTAAATTCTCGGTTTCTGTCTCAATCTCTTCCTCATTAATCACGGATTAAATGATGCGTTCGGATTTGTCACTGTCTCTGTGCACAGTGCGCTAGGTCCAGTCAAACTATCTGGTTGCTGCTATCTGCGGTTCACTCGGTTCACCTTCGCGTTTGATGTATATATACGCCGCTATATTAATGCTTGTCTCCATATTCCTCATATCGGCAGTGATATATACTGATCAATACGTCGATGCAGCCTATGATTCCTACATTCGTCTTTGGTTGGCCTACCGGCAAGGAAACAGGAGACTATCTCGCTGTCGATCTCGGTGTGTCTTCATCGATTCCTCGACGATATTGTTCACAAACACCACAGATGATGGTACATAGGCGGAACGAATCTTCGCGTCTGCCTTGTAACTTTGCAGGGCGACGGAAAGTTCGAGATCACACAGTCAAAATACCGTCTCACCGAAGAGCAGAAGCAGCAGGATGGGCAGAAGTTGTTTGACTTTTGCGCAGAGTGTCTCAAAACTTTTATTACGACCAATCTGGACGAAGGAACTATCAAAGAGGGAGAGCGGTTCCCCCTTGGATTCACGGTGAGCTTCGGCAATTGCATCGTGATGGGAAGTACTTCTATGCGGTTTGACCATGATGATTATTCGTGGTCATTCCTGAGTGATTCTCAAGGCATTCCCTGTCATCCCCTTTCTGTATTTTTCTTCCCCATAGCAAGCCAGCTGACAACTCAGACGTTTACTCTACCCTAGTTCTCGTACCCGTGCACGTGAGTATCCGACCGTCCATGCTCGCATTGAAATGAAGAAGAGCGCGCATTGACAATTATACTTATACGCTTGTCGTATACGTGTCATTTCGCGACAGGCAGGACCGCATCGACCATGGTGTGCTAATTCGTTGGACGAAGGGCTTCGGTGCACCAAACACCGAGGGTCATGACGTTGCTGAAATGTTCATACAAAGTTTGCGAAAGAATGTAAGGCGCTCTTTTTCATCCATGTTTCAACTGTTTAAGATTGAGCTCATTGTTACGAACTCATATCAGGACGTGCCCGTAGAATTGGCTGCATTGATCAACGACACAACTGGGACTCTAATCGCGTCGCACTATGTCAACCCACGGACAAAGATCGCTGTCATCTTTGGCACCGGATGTAACGCGGCATACATGGAACGTGTTGGAAACATACCGAAAATCAAGAACCTCGGATGCAACGATGACGACGAGATGGCCATTAACTGCGAATGGGTGCGTTGATTGGTATCCCTCTTCCCCTTCTCATTAAGTCTGAAGCAATGTCGTGCACGGTCTGTAGGGTGCATTTGACTCATTCGAGCACGAGCATCTACCGAGGACGAAGTACGATCTGATAATTGACGAAAAATCGAACAAGCCCGGTGAGCAGGCATTCGAGGTACGTTTAATTCAAACGGTACAAATTGAGATCTGTATGTGCATATAGACTGATGTGTATGTCCGATTAGAAATTGATTTCAGGGCGCTACCTCGGCGAGATTCTCCGTCTCGTAATTTGCGAGCTTATTGATGAGGGTGTTCTTTTCCTTGGGCAAAATACATACAAGATTGAGATACCCTATGCGTTCGACACCGCCTTTCTGTCACTGATGGAAAGGTATGCTTCACCGGTTGCTCTTCTTTATTCAATTTTACCCCTTGCGCTTCAATATATACTAATGACTGTGTAGTGACCCGACAGAGGAGCTCCTCATGATCATCGGCATCTTCACACACTTCTTTGCCTTGGAGACTACGCTTGCCGAACGCCAATTCTTCCGGGCCCTGGCGAAGCTCGTAGGTCGTCGGGCCGCACGGCTGAGCGCATGCGGCATTGCGGCGATTGTCAGTAAGATGGGATACTTAGAGGAGGGTTGTCTGGTTGGTGCAGATGGGTCTTTGTATAATGTGAGTGCATTTGTGGAAAGTTCTTTATCTATGGAGCAATTTCGGGGTTGACATATGATGTTCAGAAATATCCTGGCTTCGCGGATCGTGTGCATGAGGGCCTGCAAGACATTTTCGGGGATAAGGGGCGGTAAGTGGATGGTTCCCATGCGGGCTTCCAGATACTTTTTGAACCAGGCATTGACGGTGAACTGGTCTAGGAATATCGTCACGCACCATGCTGAGGATGGAAGTGGTGTGGGAAGTGCGATCATTGCAGGTGCGATATACTTGTTGATCGTTCAACTATTGCTTTACTCTTGGTGCTCACCTCCCTCCCTAGCGATGACGAAGATGAGAAAAGACAAGGGATTGTATTTGCATGTTTGATAGCGTTCAATTCGCTCTCGCGGAATTATGTAGCCGTTTGACTCCAATAGAATGTTTCGATGGTTTGCCTCCCGATTTCTTTTTCTGTCTTATTTCCTTTTCTTTTATTCTTACTTTCTCCTTCTTTTCTCTCCTCTTTTATGTTTGATGATGATGACGGCCCCGGTGTTTCGTGATGGCCAGTTGTTGTATGTATGTACGCGGGTCGTGGCGGACTTTTATCAATGAGAAGACGATGATGTATGTAACAAGTCATACTTTTGTCCCGTCGAATTTGAGAATTTTTGCAGGCAGTGATAGCTGGCCGTAACATCTCGGACCTATATGCCAATTTTGGCGCGCAGTATGTATTTTGCATCCATTTGAAAGAATGTTCATCATATTGATTAATCGATTAATTCTTGACCACATATAACTTTCAGAGAAACTCCTTCCTCTTGCTCTCACTTGGCCAGAGTCTCAGTTGAGGTGACGTCCATTCGGAACACTCGATCGGACCCAAACTTGTCGACGCCGGCGGCCCCAAAGCTTTATGTATGTAAAGCTTTTTTTTTTTTTTTTGGGTGGGGGGGGATTTATCGTGAGTACCCATTTGTTGGCATCTTATCCTGTACATTGAGCGATAAAATGCATTTGGTTTGCGTCTTTTGATAAAAATCCTCTTTTCCATAAAGGTTGAATTCGGAGTTATCTACTCAGGAATTTGATGTTGCAGACTGAATCACTGGAGATATTAAGTACGGCAATCTGTGAATTAACCCCATCAGAGGTGAAACGAGAGTATGGAACGTCTGGTTGACGATCAATTTGACACCGACCGGCGGCGCAAACACTAATAATCCCTAGGCCTGGTGGGCATGGAGCAGCCTTTCACTCGGGTAGAGCGCTGACAATGTTTTCGGCTCTGAGATCTGTATTTATCTGACAAACACACCTTTTGGACTTTTGTTCATCAGATGGGGAAAATGCGCATCCTCCGGTATGCTATGTACAAGCCGTATGGCGGCGTATCGCA
This sequence comes from Bondarzewia mesenterica, assembly GCA_004802705.1. Taxonomy (NCBI): domain Eukaryota; kingdom Fungi; phylum Basidiomycota; class Agaricomycetes; order Russulales; family Bondarzewiaceae; genus Bondarzewia; species Bondarzewia mesenterica. The sequence goes on from SGPL01000119.1 coordinate 24,126, forward strand.
TTTAATATATATGACATGAGTGAATGTACTCAAGAATTTCGATGAAGTTGTACATATGTACGTTCCTCGGGGAACCCATTGAACAGGATTCCCGGTAACGGTATAACCGGATCCGGACCTACCACAGGGATATATTTGAAGTGAATTCAAAGTTATTCAACATGCTACTACCCCGCATCGCACACCAGCAATCTCGCATTCACAACTATCGATTTTTACGCTGCTAGCGTCTGGATTTTACAATCTGTCAAATCTCTTCTGACATAGTTTGAATATACATTCGTTGCACGACAATGTCCGCTGCTGACGTGCTTGATAAAGCCTTGGGTTTCGAGTATGAAGACCAGCCCGTACGCACATTTCGCCCGTATCTCAATACTCACATTGAAGGAACAGAATATCGATATATAGGTTGCATGGAACAAACGAGATCTTCTGGCGTATGCGTTAGGCATTGGTGCAAAGAATACCGATTTCAACATTGTCTATGGTAGGCCGCTTGCATTGTGAGAGAATAGCTGGAGACGCAAAGGTACTGAAAGTGGGTACTTTGCCCTTTTGATTTTATAATGCAGAGCTAGGTATGTGAAATATAGTGGCACCTGGATTGCTGTGAGCGTCTTCTCAATTGTTTCATCTAGACAAATCATTTTCTGCATTTCCTACATTTCCCGCAGCACTCTTTCTGAAGGGTAAGGAACACACAACGGCTTTTTTCAACAGCGAATGTCTTCTAACCTGAATTGTTTTGTCACAGGCGATGACCAGGATGTCAATTTGTTCTCAGCTCGAGTCGGTTCCACCCGGTCTACCTCCGGCCTGCCGAATTTCGACCCAAACCGCGTCGTATGTGCTGTTTCAGATTTTAGAAATACACTCATCTAGAGCAAGAAATTTCCAGGTTCATGCGACGCAGACCGTCGAAGTATTGAAGCCCTTGCCACTTATCAGCGGCTCTGGCTGGAAGTTGAAGAAGCGTTTGACTTCCATACATGAAAATAGTACGTATTCTCATCCATGCTACGCATGATCGTCAGAAGTCCCTTACTCCCTTGAAGAGTCCGGTGTAATTGTGGAGAACGAAATTCTTCTCGTCGACCCTCGAGGCACTCCTTACGCTAAACTCTACGTGCGTTCGATTTCCCATTTTCGACTCAACTCTAATTCGCTTGACTGACAATTGCTCGAACAGTCTTCATCATTCAATCTCGGAGCAAAAATTACCGGCCAGCGATTTTCAAAGTCCATCGCCGCTCCACCGAACGCCAAACCAATTCCAAAGGATCGCAAACCGGACTGGGTCGTGCAAGACAAGACCTCGCCTGAGCAGGCGGTCATCTACCGTCTCAGCGGCGATTACAATCCTTTGCACATCGGTGCGCTTCTCTATGCCTTTCCCGCTCAGTCGCTCGTTCCCGTCAACCTTATTATCTTACCCTTTCTGTGTTTTGTGAAGATCCGCGCATCGGGCAGGCTGCGGGCTTTGGCGGCGTCATCCTCCACGGACTCTCTACCTACGGCTTCGCCGCCCGTGCTCTGGTATCTGCAATCGGGACCAACGACCCAAATTCTCTCAGGTACTTCGGTGTACGCTTCACCGCGCCCGTCAAGCCTGGCGACGCGCTGGAAACGTTGGCTTGGGAGTTGGGTCCCGGTCCTGATGGAACGACGGAAGTAGCGTTCGAGATGAAGAACACGACTTCGGGAAAGGTTCGTCAATGAGTTTTCCCAGCTTTCCCTCTTTAGCTGACGTTTCAAAATAATGCTTCGTGATTTTACAGATTGTGATTGGAAGTGGCCTGGCATATATCAGGAAGACGGAGAAGAGTAAGTTGTGAAAGGTTGTCGTCGATGAGGGATTTTTGTACATTTAGTTGCTTAACATCAGTCTTGCGACTGGTTTAAATGATCAACATTCAGAAACAGCAGGAAAAATATCATACCGTATCTATGCCTCGGGGAAGAAACGATATCTCTATCGTATAACACCTATCATACAAGCACGCGCGGTTCCCGCTATTTACGACTGACACTTCTTCGCACTCCACCGCACGCCGTGGTCTTACAGAATATACCTGAAATCTGGTGCACGATCGCCTAGCTCCCTCAACTCCCGATCTGAGTACTTCGACATGAGCTCCGCCATCTCTCTGTCACGTTTCCGGTTGATGTTGATGTAGAGCAGGATGACGGCGGGTGTGACCACAAAGCCGATGCCGACGAACATGAGCATGATGCCGTCTGTCGAGAAAGAAGATGTGAGACTCAGGTGTACAGTAGTTCGACGTCCGACGTGGAAGAAGAGGCGAATGAAGGAAGAGAGAAAAGAAGTACGAACGACCAATAATGTAGCGCGGCTTATCTTGTGCGCGAAACACGTTGGATGCAATCGCTCCCGCAAAGTTGCCGACACCAATGTGAATCGCCATGCCCACGCCCCGCTTGTACTGCCCTGCCAGGTTGTTGCCCAACCTACGCATCCGCCGCGCATCAGCAAATGACAGACCAAGCAGACGGGCTGATAATGAAGGACGCACCAACTGACGACCCCGGGGAAGCTTGCATATGAGCCGGCGACGCAGAAGAAGGTGCCAAAGTACTTAACTCCGGCATGCGCGTCCGATATGTTGATCGCGAACCCAATGAGGAGCATGCAGAGCCCTGTCAGGATGAAAGGAGAGCGCATCCTGATCGCGTCCGACCAGACGGCGAAGATGAGAAGGACGATTGCTATGCGATGAGTAGAGGAGTGTGAGAATGCGGAATGGCAGTGCGTCAGAGGAGACATACTGGCAAAGACGCTGAGGGCAGGACGAGTAATGAGATCATAAATATTTATGACAGGGAGAAGACATGGCATACTAAGGCGGCACAGTGAGCAACTGGCTAATCGCCGTCGAGAATCCGAAGTTTTTGATGATGGTCCTGGCATGCCAACCGATTAGTATTCGAAACATCGCAACTATATGCACGAATACGCACGGGAGGAACAATGATATCCCATAAACTGTCGGTGATCCAAGTGTTCATAACAAAGAAAGAAGAAATAATAATAAAAACGAAGAAATGCGCACGCGGTCCAACGACAGACATATACACCAGGATATGCAGCCAGACCTGCCAATCAGTCAGTGCAGACCACATATGCCGCAACGCGAACCGCTCCTCCTCGCCGACGGACGAGTTGTCAAATTCTACGCACAACCGACCATCCTCAGTCCACTGACATTTCGAGACAGTTTAGGCAGCAGCTCGAACTCACTCTTCTTCCAAATGACAAAGGACCTTTCTTCGGGCGTGAGGAACGCGGCTGTCGCGGGGAAATCGACGAGTACAAAGAGCGCAAGGACCCCGACGAGGACCGTCGCGATGCCTTCCAAGATCTGTTCCCGCGCCGTTACGATCCACGATCCATTCATTTCAAAATGAGTTCAAGAGACGTTTGGGAAGTGAGACGCACAAAGATCCACGACCAGCCGAGCAAACCCGCGGTCCCGCTCATGAATGAAATCCCGAAAGCGAGGAGACCGGAGAACGCGCCTGCGAGGGAGGCGGCGCCAAAGAAAAGCCCGACACGGTATTGGAGCATCGCGCGGGGGTACCATAGAGTTAAACTGAAGTGAGTTGAGCCATTCTGCAATTTTACGCATCTACGTTGCAGAGATCGAATGGAGACGCACTAGTAGACCACACCGGGGAATAAGCCTGCTTCGGCAACGCCTAGGCATACTCGAACGCCGACAAGTTGTGGGTATCTGGATTGCACAGTGAGAAAAAATGGTTGGGTGAGTGGGAAGACGGATGGACAGACGATTTGACCAAGCCCATCAGGGTCATTACGGTCCCCCAGACGATGGCGATGCCTGGGAGCCACCGCGATGGGCGGAACTTCTTGAGGACAAGACTACAGTGCGAAGGGCCATATAAGATCGTTTCTTCATAAACTCGAACAAGAACGAAGGCTTACTTTGCTGGGCATTCGAAAAGGCAATACGGCTAGGATGAAATGCTGAGATGGCGCATAGAGTCATAGAGGCGGGGATACGTACTATAAAGTACATTGTCTAGAGAGAAGTTTGATTAACACGCGAGGATGATGAAGATGAAAAAGGCACGTACAAGGGCGATATTGTACTGGTTTCCAACAAGATGCAGCTGACTCTCGAGTCCCTGCAAACGCGCATTACCTGCAGAGGAGTCACCTCAGCCAATTGTAGAAATGAAGAAAGAATTATTTACCGATGTTCCCTGCATCGCACAACGCCATTCGAGTTAGTCATTCTGTCACCAGCCCCACGCGTACTCAAGGCCATAAGCAGGTCGCACCTCGATCCAGGAAACTCAACAGATACATCAGCGATAAAATAGGCATCAGTCTCTTGTCGATTTTCCTCCACAGCCGTTTTTCCTCCTCTGCGCTCAAATCCGGGGGCGGGGGCAATGCAGAATCTCCGCCAAAGTCGACGACAGAGACTCTGTCCTCGTCGCCTTTGTTGCCATTGCGCTCGGTCAGAGCGACATCATTCTTCTCAAGAGAGGAGTTGGACGTGGTCATGACTTGGGTTACGAGTTGTCCCAGGTCTGCAAAAGAGAGGGGAAAAGAGGGCGAGGATAAGACACGACAGGACGGCAATCATGGGGTTATACTTATAACTTGTGCACATGACGGCCAAGACGGTGAGATTCATTACAGATAACCGGCTGTGAATGCATAAATTAGGGCTCTAAGAATGTTTTGCGTCAGCAGTCTATCCTGTTTGTGGGGCGTGCCTGGCGTCTGGGACGAAAAAGAAAAGAAAAGAATACAGAAAAGAGACACCCACGATAAAGCAGACAAGAGTTGGTAGGCGCGTACCGTTACCGAACGACGGGGTACGGCTAGCAATTGGTCTGAAGGAGATGTAAGACATCGCGCACCACTGTTTGGGATCAAGGAAATCCTGAGGAGGTGAAAGTTTGGATGGCTTGTTGCGGGGCCCCGTGGGGAAAGGTTGCCTGCCATTGTCATGATCGACTGGGCTGCCGTCGTAACTTGGATCAGGCGACCATAGACAAAAGGGCCGTTAAACCGATCAATAGACGCGCTGTCCCCCCAACCTGGCCAAACGTGCCCTATGCCATTCAAGATCGATCATGTCTCAGGCCGTACATATGATCTATATTGCAGCCTATACCCTGTCACCAGGATGAAAATTGAGGAAGATATCAGTTCACCTCCTGACATCGCCTAGGACTCACGTTCATGCGCCACCTACCTCCTAGTAACTTTGATGTGTCAAGCAAGGTGAGGTAACAACTTTGACACTGCGTTGGATGAGTGGAAGCAAAACTGAGATCTAGACCAGCAATGCATGTGGGTCAGTGCTTCAGGAGGTCTCAAAGATTCTCAAAGACTCCGTAAGCCCGAGTTGTCAGAAAGAAAAAAAAGAAAATTGGCAATTTGAATGCCGCCATGAGATAGAAGTTGGTTGGAGTGACTACAGTCGAGTGCATTAAATGGAACCAATATGGAACCAATATGGAACTATATGGAAGTGAGAGGGTGAAGCTGGGTGACGAGTGTACGACTACAATAACCACAAATAAAAAAAACGTACTGACACTGCGATCACGCGCATTCCGCTTTTCTTCCTCAGGCCTCAGACCTTCTCCTCGTCAGACTCGCACACCACATGATGGACCTTCTTGAGCTCGACGTGGTACATATTCTCGCCCTCATCGCCGGCCAATGCCCCAAACTCCCCTACAGAGCCCTACAGCTAGTGTTTGGGTCTGAACGATGATTCACTATATTTGCGCTTCCGCTAAACCTCTCTATCTTGGGCTACTCTTTAGTACTATCTTTGTTCTGGGAGCAAGAAACAAAGGTGCAGCTGCTGACAATCCCGCGAGCTACGTGAACCTCTTCATCGGCACCACCAATGGAGGACACGTTTTTCCCGGTTCGTACCATGCAACCTTTGATTACGCCCGCCTGTCGCCCCATTTCGAGGCTGAATTCTCACCATACAATTATCATGTTTCCATCCTTGCTGCGTGTCTAACAATACTTTCCAATTGCCCACGATTATAACATTGGCGTGTTCGGGTATACTCAGGTGCGACGCTACCCCATGGAATGGTCAAAGTCGGCATGGACACAGATTCGCCCGGAAACGTAATGCTTTCCCGAACATCCCCCTCACACTCCACCGACTTGAGTGTATTGACAAATTCGTGTCGATTCACTAGCATGCTGGATACGACGCCGATCCATCTTTCAATGTTACTGGTTTTTCTCAGCTTCATGATAGTGGAACTGGCGGTGTGAGTAGTTATATTTATAGCGCTCTTATCGTGACTCACGTTGCGATTTCTATGTGCGTTGATTGTCAATATACTCACTTATTGCGTGTCTCCCGAAAATATATGCTTGGAATATGCACGACTGGCAGGCCGTTCCGCTCTCCAATTTCAAGATCTTCCCACAGCCTGATTGTGCGACATTCGAGTCCTGTAATACGTCCCTTGACAGTCGCAAAGTTCTGCGAAACGTTTTGTCAGATGGTGCGAAATGCGGACTGTATGCGCCCATTCCTTGCTAAGCAAGGCCGACTACAAACCTTGTAGGTTCTCCTGACGATTTTGCTTCCCCTGGTTACTTTTCCACCAACCTCGTACGTTTCTCATAGATTTCATACTTACTACTTTGATGCGTCTAACACGCAATCTACCTTAAGTCAAGTGGTGTCCGCGTCGAACTGACATCCACTCGCCGCGCCTCTATCCAACGTCACACGTTCCCCGCCACTGAGAGCGTACTCCCCCGCATTGTCGTCGACTTGACGAACGATGGCCAACAGAGCTCGACAGATCCTGTGATGCTCGTCGACCCTGACACAGGTCGCGTCACTGGTGCGCCTTTCCTACGTACTGACATTGAATTACATGTACTCATTTGAATATGTAATGTCCTTTCATGCATGCTTTTGGAACCTCTCTATTGCTTTTCGTACTCACCATCGTAATTATGCACAGGAGGCGCATCCTTCGCGGCATCGTTCGGTCCAGGTCGCTACCGTGCATACACCTGCGTCGATTTTCGTGTCTCGTCTTCTTCAGGTGAACCGCAGAAGGTGACGCCGGAAGAATACGGCGTGTGGCTTGGAAATTCCGCAATACGGTTCTCCGTTTCGCTTGAGCAAGTCTACTACGGTAAACACCTTCTCCCCCTTAACCCCTCACGCTCTAAGAATAAACCCTCGGTCTTTCATCTCTCTCTGTGATAACCGTATTGATATCACTCTCTCCGAAAGGCTTTGTATCCGAACTCGGCGCTCTTCTTGCTTTCCCGACTGCCTCAAACGGCAGCGACACCACCGTTCTTGTGCGCACGGGTGTATCCTTCATCTCCTCTGACCAAGCATGTGCCAACGCAGAGTCCGAGATCGCCGACTTTGACTTCGATGCCGTGTCTGCTGCCGCGCGGGCGGAATGGAATGCGGTGTTGGAGAGGGTGCAAGTGGACCTTCTCGAAGATGGGAAGAACAGTGATGAACAGGAGGATATGAGAGTTTTGTTGTACAGCTCGGTGAGGTTTTTTGTTGTTTGATCTGCTGAGGTGGTTTTTGGGAGGTTGATGGTGGTGGCCACGACAGCTCTACAGGAGCCATATCAGTCCTGCTGATTGTAAGTCCCCCTTTGCCTGTATAACTTGATGATGAGATGGACGTGCACGATGCCGATTTGTAACAGACTCAGGCGAGAATCCCCTGTGGGATTCGACAGAACCATATTATGACTCGTTCTACTGCAATGTACGTACATACCTGACATTTTTCGCTATATCGTCTTATTTGCCTCCGTTATTCACTAGTGGGACACCTACCGCACGCTGTACCCATTGCTTTCACTGCATGATCCTATGCGATTTTCTCAGATCGTGCGAGGGCTGATAAATATACAGCAGCATGAAGGTAAATGCTTGACTCCTTTTGATTTGTGAAGGGTGCCTTACGGAGTGTGCTGTTTTTGTAAAATTTCAAGGATGGTTACCGGAGTGTCGAGGTGCGACGGCAAAGCATTTCATTCAAGGCGGAAGTGGTTCGTCCCTCCACCTGAAGTGACTGCAAGAGTTCTGCGAGCTCATTAGAGTTGATACGTTCATTTCGCGCAGATGCGGACCCCATTTTGGGCGAATTCTTTGTTAAGTACGCCCATGCCGCCAGTTTTTTGCAATTTTCTGGTTCACGAAAGGGTTACTGTTTGATTTAGATTTGCTGAGCAGGCGTCTTCGCTGAACGTCCCCGCCTCTGCGCTTTATAACGCGCTGTTGGCGGACGCAGAAGAGCTCTCCCCTGATTGGGATCTGCAAGGCCGACAGGTGGATGCGTGGATTAAGTTCAGTTAGTCCATATCGTCCGTTCAGGGCATGCCCTGCTCTGACTGTATGGACGTTTGGTAGATTATATTCCTCAGAACCTGTTCGAAAGGGGAGGCACTAACTCAAAGCAGGTTTCGAGGACTTTGGAGGTATAGTTTGACTTCACCGTCACATTGCGTGCATTGCGTTCATTATCTTCTTTTATCTCCCTCCTTCGTTTCGTCAGCATGCTTTTAACGATTTCACTATCTCACAAGTCGCGAAGCTGTTGAACAAGACGAGGGACGCTACCAAGGTTGCCTTCAATTCTTCAACCGTGTATGTATGATCCATATACTGATGTGGGAAACCCGCCCGTGCGATATTTCCGTCAGTACGCTGCACGCGGGGGAAACTTCGCCAACGTTTGGAATCCGAATGTCACCATGCCTGGCGGGCCCGCAAGCATTGTCGGGATGATGCAGGTTCGCTCATTTCTACTGCTTGCCGGGACGATCACCGGATACTGACGTGATTTCTGAAGCCTCGTTTTGTTAATGGAACATTCGGTTTTACCGACCCGAGACATTGCAGTGGTGCGAACGATCCGGAGCATGCTACTTGCTTCTTGGATGCAGTGAATATGGACGGGTTTTATGAGGGGTCGCCGATTTCGGTACGTCATCCGATCTGCTGCATGATGGCGTTCCATGAGCGCTGACAATCTGTGCGCAGTACTCACAAGTGCGTATGGAACAAAACTCGACTTGGACTCGTTACCGCGTCCAGCACACTGAGATTTGTACTGCAGTATGTTCCGCAAGACACGGCCAAGTTACTTGAGCTTCAGGGAGGCAATGAGAGCTTTATTGAAAGGTTGGATTTCATCATCGACAACGTGCGTCTCCATCCTCCAGATGTGCATTTGATCAGCGAGTCTTAATGGCTGGTGTTCGTGACAGGGCTATTTTGACGTGACGGACGAGCCGGGACAGCAGATCCCGTTCATGTACCATTATGCAAACCGGCCCGGGCTAAGTACGCAGCGCTCGAGACAGACGATTGCGCAGTTTTTCAATACTTCGGTCAACGGGCTGCCTGGAAATGACGGTTAGTTTCTATTCTTTATATTGTCGATAAGTATGCTTTATCTGACCATTGACCTCGTCAGATTCTGGTACGTCTAGGCCTCACTTCGACTGATGAAAATAGAGTTGAACGAAATGGTACATGTACTGGCCGGTAGGTGCGATGGCAAGCTACGCTTTCTTCTATCTTGCAGGATTATACCCTCTCCCTGCCACGCGCCAATTTTTACTCTCCTCGCCCTTCTTCCCTTCCATCTCCTTTACGAACCCAGTCTTCAACAAGATCACCACAATCCGTGCAAAAAAATTCCAAGGTAACCCAGCGAGCGGCACGGGCGGGACCGTATTCGTCAAGGTGCGGTTTTGGCATCACCTTTCTTCTGAACTACGATCCGTATTCTCCTTCGTTTTATGCTGTTGGGGGATGCTAATGTGCGGTTTAGAACGTGACAATTGACGGATCCCCGTGGAAGTCGAACTGTTTCATTGAATGGGACGTCTTCGTCAAGGGCTCGATCGTGGAATTGGAACTGACAGATGATGTGGGAGTGGCATGCGGAGAGACGCCGGACACGCTGCCGCCTTCGTTGTCGACCGGTGGATATGACTGATTTTGGGATTCAGACGGACGGGACGTGTAGGATGCCCCTACGAGACTTTCTTACATAAATCCGCCTCCATATTAAAATCCATCGCGACAAACGGCAGTGATGATCATGTCTTTTACCCCTCATGGTGTCAACTCACAATGACACGTTTTGATACCTCGTTCTTGTTGAATTAAATGCAAGTCAAATCTCAATATTGGTTACTGATAGAAGGGAATATACATGACTCGAATTGTTCTTCAAATCCTCGGCTTGAGCCCAGCGGAAGCTGACATCTCTTGAATTAATTTGTTGTTAGGACATTGCTACATAAGGTAGACAGCAATGGGTGCTTGCATACCTAAGATTTATGTTCTGAATGCTTTCGGAGACGATGAGGCGATGAAACTTGAGAACAGACGTTGCTGGATTGCGATCGGGACTCCAGCAAGAGGCACGGAACTCACATCAATGGTGTCGTTCTAGAGATGCGATACTGCACAAAGGGTCGTGAGGTGTACCAGCCCCATGCGCTGTCGGAGACAGCACCAGAAGCAGCGCCTGCGAAGCGACTAACGGTCAACTTCCCTCCACTTTGAAGCTGACCACAGGTGATAAAAGCCTACACAGTTATGTCAACGGCCTTTGCTATGTTTAGAGATTCCGTCAATCTCCCTTGTTATCGTGGCTATAAATCAGCGGCCTAGGCATCCCAAGTATTCGTGACGCTGAGTTTGAAATCCAAAACCAGAGCGGGCTTCCTGCGACCATGAAGTATATCATAGAACACTAACCTTCGCAGACAGTACATCTCTGAGTCCTCGTATCATGGGTACAGAATAGGATCTAAGTGGAAATGCATCAGAACAGAAAGGTAGGTGAAATACCCATTATATTCATTATAGCCTCGTTACCCAGCTTGAGGGCCAGTAGAGAATACTTGAAGACGGAGAAGTGTTGTCACTGACAGTAAAAAGGTTGACCACAGACAATACCGAGCAATACTATGCATATGGTCTATTGATAATGTTACTGATAATTGCGGAGAGAGAAAGAGAGAGAGGTATGTTGATATCACTTCCAACAACAGGATGAGTTAGGGTTTCACTGGCGTTTCGCACAGACAGACGTACATACCTGCGTTATTTCCTGCACGGGTTGCCGCTTAATTCGCATTAAATAAATGCGAGAACGTGGATAGGTTCTTGACGCGCGTGTCGTATCAGCTGTGGCGAGGATGAGACCAAAAATTGCAGAAGACAGACATGACCTTACCGGTGTCCGCCTGGCCTTGGACAGGGAGCGAGAGGAGTGTGCCACCACCTTCAAGCACACATCCGTACATCCCTAACACAGCTAATGATCTCAAAGAAAGTAAGAGATAGAATGAAAATAAAAACGGAATAAGTAAAGAAACAAGTATTGCCAACGCGTACGAGAAACCAGCTAGAACGATTGGTACGGTGATTGTTGGAAGCATGTAGACAACGGGCCGGGAGAGGCGGGAAACAAGACCGAGTCGGTAACGGAGGGAGGGGGAAAGATACGGAAAAGCGGGCGAAGTAAAGACAGCAGTGAGCATATAGTCCGGCACGAGCTGAAAGATTGAGGGGGAAGATCAGGAAAATACGGACGTAGAGAAATTCATGCCTCACGCTTTTTGGGCTGCACAATATCATTGTCAGTCCGACACAACAATTTTAAATCCCAATCTCCACCAGGCTTCAATTGATGATGGGACAACGCTGAGAAACTTGTTCGCCAGACCCTTTGCTGTGCTTGAGGAGAAATCGGACACTAGCCAGCGACCCGCGCTGTCGTGAACCCTTTTTCCTGCTTCGTAAGCCAGACGCAAGAGCTCTTCTACATCGCGTGTGTCTCCCTCTTCTTTCGCTTTGAAGTCCGGCCTGGGAGACGTGCGATGCACATGCCAACCCTGAACCTTGAGGAAAAGCAGCGGTAGGATGGGCATGATGGGGATATCATCGACGCGAGTGATATTTCTCGGATAAATTTCCGGGATATTCAATTTCCCCGGGAAAAGAATGTCAACCTTGAGAGCGCGCCCGTTGGTCTGGTATCCAGGAAGACAGAACCAAAGTACTGTGTGGTTGCGACTCCGGAAACGAGAGGGAACGGTGATGAACCTATCGTCTTCATTCTTCAATACATTCTTGATCTCGTCTTGTTCGAACCACTCATCTTCTTCATCTTCTGGTTCGTACATAACAACGATGTCTACGTCCTGAGCAATGTTTCAGCTGTAGCAGACGACACTGAGATGAATAAGGAGCATACATACATTTGGAGATTTTGTGGTACCCCATAGTGAGGTAGCAGCGCTTCCAAAAAGACAACATGTATAACCGAGGTCGTTTTCGATGATTTTGGAGGCTATACGAGCGACCTTCCGAACTTCCGAGCGAGTGGGGGGTCCGCTAGGTCGTCGAGGCATCAGAGCAGAAAAACGATTCCTGAGCACGTCACACTGCAATAAGTTATGATATTTTTGTGGTAAGAAAATGGACTGCATTGGGAATCGGAATATACCTCGTTACCCTCTATTCGAATACGTAGCGTGGTCGCCGCGAGAGGCGAGGAATATTTCGGGGAGGTTTCGGCGCTAACGCGTCCCACTGTGATATCACGTGTAGAACGGCTCATGATCGTGAGATTATGCTACCCAATAAGGTCATCACATATGCATCAATTGACCATCCGTTCGCAAGCATTTCGCCTTGACTTGCAAGTTTGCAACGCTACACTCCTTCTTAACCTCCAACCTCTGAAAAAACATATAGATCGTATAATAGACGGAATCAGGTCATCCATGGGATTACCCATCGCCGATATCCTTCACAGGGGTGCTGTCCTCTCGCTAGTAGGCGTTTCGATATGGGGTGTTAGCACTGGCGTTATGGTACATAGGGATACGCTCAAGCGGGGCAGAGGTGCGTAGATGTCATACTATGAAATGCCATTTCTATACTGAATCGTGTGCAACGCAGAGGTGTGTTTCACACAGATTGCTTTTTCAAAGCGAGATATAACTTGACTGGACGGCAGATCATAGCACAGCGTGAAGCTGAAGGCCTATCAATAGAGAAGCCTAAAGAGCCGGTGTGTATACCACCCTGAATTAAATAATCATAATAAGGGAAGTCACTAGTACTAAACGCGATATGCATGTAGGAACATCAACAGGCGGTGAATGAGCAGGCTTGGGCTGAGGCTGCGCAAGCCGCACTGAAGGGCCGTGGGCCAGGGTCTTAGCCTCCAAGTTGGGCCGTTCTGATACTATCTTTCAAGTGAGCTTTTTTCTCTTTCCTTACTATCGGCTTGAAACACACTTACGTCGATTCGTCAATTTGTATGAGTTACCCAGAAGGTCGTCCTACTTTCCTTGTAGCTGCATTTGTATAACTAATCCACATTCGACCACCCCTCATGTGCACGGAAAACCATTGTGAATCTGAATCTCCTAGGTTCAAAATATTCATGCTTGATCGTGTTACTGCTCAGCCTGTGGCACTCCTATAATGTGATTGTTGATCTCGCCGTCTTTGGGAGGCCAGTAGCGGCTCAACGTTTGCAAGTGCACGAAGATATAGCTGTAACTGCACTTGGGGCATTTTTTTCTTTCAAGGCACAACCATCCTGTCGCGTCTCTATTGAACAGTACCCTCTTCCGAGACCCTCCAAACCTCCACGCCTCCTTCTCCCGCAATCCCAACGACCCCCTTCGCCCAGTCCACACCCAAAACCTTCTTCGCGCCATCCCATACTTTGAAACTCGCCATCTCCCTCCCGACGCTCCGAAGATCCCATAGCCTTACCACGCCGTCGTACGCCCCGCTCACGAATTGCTGTGCCCCAGGCCTAGGCGCGAATGCGAGACTGGACGGCATCGAGGGGTGAATAAACGAAAGAGATGAAGAAGTAGCAGCAGTGCTGCGCAGGTCAAAGAGTGTCGTCGTACGGTCTGTTGAGGATGCAAGAGCCGTTTGCGGGTGAGTTTGGAAGGAGGGGAGTGTAAGAGATGTGAATGGTTTCTCCGACGCGGTCTGCGAAGAGAGAATGCGATTGAAAATGAAAATGAAGAGCGAGACTGCAACGGCCAGAAGAAACACGTACTATCGTATGGGTACAGATCTGGAGCTCGACGTCCCATTCTCTAATTGTAGAATCCCAGCCGCAACTGACCGCTTTATTTTCATGCGTAAACACCGCTTTCGACACACGCGCCGTATGCGATTTTAACACCGCCTGCGGCGCTTTGCGCTTCGGCCTTTCCGCATCATCGTTCGCGACTCTCCTCCGCTTCTTGCGATCTCCTGCCTCAACTTGGGAGAGCGGGACCTCGTCCACTTCTGGCACGTTCGTGTCCCACACGCCGATCAGCCCATCCAGCGAGGCGGTGAGGAGGCGGTTGCCGACGCTGTTGGACGCTATTGATGTGAGCGCAGCAGTGTGCAGGTGCAGCGTTGCAAGGGGCTGCATGCTCGCCGTAGTCAAGTCCTCGGGGAGTTTGAGGCGTGTCAACGCTGCTGTTAGGTCGTGCGACGCGGTCGCAAGGAGATGTTCGGACGGCGTCGATGTTGAGGTGCTGGGCACGAGGCAGAAGGAGGTGATCGGTGCTGGGTGGATTGGCGCGCCATTCAGCAGCTTTTGTGAGTAGTCGAATATGCGAAGATTGCCGTCATAAGACGCGGTAAGGAAGTGCCTGCGTGAACAAGAGGTGAGATTACTGTGAAAAGGTAGATATGTTGAAGGGGCGCACCCTGGGAGTTGACAAGATATTGACGAGACCCAGTCTTCGTGAGGAAGAGAAGACATCCGCTGCGGGGGCATTATAGACTCAATATACTCAACTTCAAGCGTTTCCTCCTGCATCATCATTCCGAAAATCAGGTCTGATATTCTCAGAAAGCAAGACGGAGGCTTGACATACCTCGCCTGTCCCCTTCTCCGCACTCCATTCTCCCAGACTGCCCTTCAAAATCTCGCTATGGATGAGAAAGTCAAATGGGACAACTTTCGAAAGCGACAGCGCTTTGTTAATGAGCTGCGAGAGTTGATAACGTTTCCATGTTGAAGGAATCATGAATTTTTGGGAGGGTAGTGGGTATTGCGTCCGCGTCGTGAATACGACGGGAAGAGATGGAACGGATTGGGATGTCGACGCCATGATTTTCAAAGCGTAAGTTTCCCGTGAGTCTTGCTTTAATCCAAAAGCAACGGGACTCGCAATGATTTTTATAACAAAGGGTGGAAAGTCAAGGGATGGGGGATATTCGCAAAGTGCTGGGATGGCCGAGATGGCCGAGAGCAAAAGATTTCGACGCGAATGTTATCACGTGATGGGAAAGTACAGGACGCGTCGGTGGCGTGCCATAAAACCTCATAAAACTCGTACATCAGGAAACACTATGTAGACCGGCTGCTGTGCTTTATTATTTAGATGACTTTGAAAAAAAAAAGGATATGACTGTCTTCGAACAGACAAACTCATAAGATGTATTTCATCTAAGTTCAATGCGACGCGCTTTTCAGCTACACGTGCATGCGGGATTGCTGGTCTCGATCTCAGATCAGGACCTCCGTGCGCGTTCCCGATTGAGCAATATATGTGGCGATGAAGGCTACGAGATTTTCGAACCAATAGTAGTATCGGAGTGAAGGGTTCCTAAGCTCACCGCCCCGTCAGCATGCTATACATCGGTTAACACATTCTCAACTATTTAGATGGCACGAGCTGCCCTCTATGGAGCACCCCCCTCCAACTTTTCCCTTAGTATCCTCCCCCGATCCTCCATCCGATCCCCCTCGAAATAGCATCCCTTCAACCACCGATTGGTTTTGTCCTCGCCCTCGACCTCGCCCTCGACCTCCGAAAATGCCGTCCTCGCATGCAACACCCTCCTATTATCAAACAATACCGCATCTCCCTCTTTCAGCCTATACTCAAACCGTGCCCGCGGGTCTTCGAGCAGCCCCGCGAAACGCCCAAGTGCGGTACAAAATTCGGGCAGGGTATCAGGTGGGAGGGGCGCCTGGAACGGCGGGGAGTAATTGACGTATGCGATTTCCCTTTTGGAGAAGGGTGAGAGTTCGATGGTAGGGTGGCTTCGATGCAGATGGTGCCCGTCGTTGATGTAGTGGAAGTTGACAGGAGTGGAGGTCAGGATCGAGAAGGAGGATGGGTCCGTTTCACGCAGGGTATTAGCCGCGTGCAATGCATCGACGAAGAGTGAGGTGCCGCCTTTGACACGGTTGCGGATGCAGTGCAGGATCTGGTATCTTGGTGGGTGTTCGAAGTATCTGAAAGAGATGTGAGAAGGTTCGTAGACGAAACAGGCACTGTGCCATAAAACCCGAATTCTGAGAAGTAGGCAACGACCTGAAGATAACAAAAATATCATCGGGAGATGAATATCCTCACTCCATTTTCGACGGCAGCTCGAGCAGTCAAACAACATGCCTTCAGCACGTCACCCAAGAGTTAAGAAGCATCATGATAATGCAGCAAACCGATGAAAGTTCCCAGAGAAAAATTAAAGAACACGCACAAAATATCCATATGCAGACCCAAGTAAAGATTAGTGTACGCGATGTTCCGGCTGTTGACGATATTCTTCACGTCCCACGTCTCGCCGTAAAAGGTCGACCTCAGTTCCCCCAACCTCTCTGTTAACTTCCTCACTTCACATGCCTCGTTCGACGTTTCAGTGTTCGGCACACCCGTCAAGAAAAACAAACCGTACTTCGAGAGTTGGGTGATGGCCTTGAGCAGGCCTGGGTCCGAATGAAAGGAATCATAACTCAAGAATAGATCTGGTGATTGTGTGGCGGACTTTGCATCCCACGACTGTTTGATCACGTCCTTGTGGAACGCAGATAGTCGGTCTGGCGAGGTATAGCGCTCCAAGAAGCTTGACGGGTAGAACGACGTGTGCCCACCAGCCCATTCTACCTGCACACCTTCCGGGGTGATGCGCACGCCCTCGCTCGCGGGCGCGATATCCAGTGAGATGTCAGACGAGCGGTGCAACTTTTGACGCGTCGAGGGGTGTACGCAGGAGGGGCACTGACAAGAATCGCGAAGCCATAGATAGGAAAAGGACGTGTTGAGAGATGGGATAGTGATGGAGGACGAGCGCGGGATTGTGGTCGAAGTCGAGGACAAGCGCGTCGTGGTTAGCCGAGCTCCGCGGGTATACCCCCTCGATCTCGGGGCTAACTGCCTGAGAGCCATTGAAAACCAAAAGTGAAGGCAATATCGAGCAGCTGCTTGGAAACGGGCACGGGCTCACAACCTCTCACAACAGTACAGCAGACGATGGCCCGGGGTACGATTGCATTTACATCTGATTTCGAGACATGCACTTTATATCTTAATCGGATTCCCGACGGATTCCAGAGCTGCTTACGATGATTGTTACACACGATTACTCTTGGAGACTCGCAGTAAGCTCAGTTATTCTCTTATCTCAAAGTGTTGTGCAAAAATTGAGCACTGAGCCCCATGACGAGATGCTCGAAATCAAAATTATATACAGAAGCTCTGCTGTGCCAACGATGTCCACTCATGTACGTCAAAACAGCCCTTATCGAATCTCGAGGAAGGGCTGAGTTCCACGAGTCTTGTAAGCATCACGAATTTGACGGCAGCATTGCCATGTAACGACCACAAGACCAGACACTCCTTCCTCCGCTTCGTGGTGACGTTTCGTTCCCATCGCACTTTCGGTTTGGGCTGGAGAATCGCACTGCTGACAACTCTGGAGGATATGATAAGGGTGTCTCAAAATAAACGACGTCTAGATCCTGAACATACCTTCGTGGCACCGGCACGTCTTGGGTGGAGCGACGCTGCTTCTGTAGTATATTGGATCGCAGAGTCAGGAACCCATTTCGTGCGGGAGTTAGGATGACGCAACCCTGGCACAACCGAGCAATCTCCAGCATGCATAGTATCATCAAGAGAAGTCTTCCGTAATTCAACAGCGAGGCAGGAGAGAAGAAGAAGAGAGCTGGTACTAGAGCCGCACCCTGAGAGAGAGAGAGAGCAGTAGAACACAAGAAATGGCGGCCAATCCAGAGCGGACGTCTAGACCCCTAGCTGCTCATGCGCTGCACGAGGGAAAACCTTACTGTATAGATCCCGGCTGAGCATTCTTGATGGAATAGAATCAACAAGCATTCAGATGTCATTCAGCGAAGTGGGATGTCATAGTAGGCCCAAGACCAGAGCATGAACGGACAAGTTGGTGAAGCATCGACTTAGGAGTCCCCGAATGTAGGAGCTATCTTCATACCGCATCTATCGTAAGTCCGATATACAGAAAGACTGCCCGCCTATTTCGCCCCGACCAGGTCAAGGGCGAACTGAACACCGTCAATGGTTTACCTCTAATGTTTCGTCGTGCATGAACGTACCCATTCTCGATACGTTTCAAGTTGCACATGTGAAGCTCCGATAGACCTGAGCTGAGAAACCTCGTCATGGTATGGGTACCAGTGTGCGGACAATGGAGGCGTAGAGGGCAATAGCTACTAGAATTGTCATGGTTAGCGGGGTTGAGTGAAGGCAGGTGACGCGGTAGTTGAAGCTCCCTTTGCAGCCGCATGCGCAGAAAACGGGGGGGGAGTGCAATGATTGTCCTGTTTCATTTGACAAGTGAGATTGAGGTCCACGTGCAGAAAAGTGGCCTTTGGAATTGAATGGAATGAAGATGCGTCTCTGCGACAACATTATCCCATTGACTGACCAGCAGTGCATTGTGCAGTATGTTATGATGCGGTTAGTTTGGGAAGCAGACTGTTAGTGATGAGGTGGTGGGTGGTGGATTGTGTTCCTCAAGTCCAACTTACAGATATCCTGAGGCACGAAGGTCAGGTTAGGGATCAGAGTTGATCCGACTTGAGCTTGGAACTCCGCGCAACTTCAATTCAGTCTTTCAACCCAAGGCTGGCAGTTAAGCGTTTCAGATGTGTAAGTGCAAGGAGCGTGCGTCTGTAGGATTTGACGGCCTGGCCAAAGTCCGTACAAGGACAAACTGTCTAAAGACTGCAAACTAAATATCACGACAACCGTGTATTCCACATTAAAACAAAGGTACACAAACAATCATACAACCATCAAGCAAATAGCCTGTAAACGATAGCCACAAGAGCGATCAACACGGCCAAAATCCAGCCTTTGAAGTCCGTCCAGAAGCTGTTCACCACGAACAGATCGCACGGCGGATCAAACGAGACGGTGACAGAGTGTATCCTTGCCGGCCACATCTTATCAACCAGAATGAACAGTGTCTGCCTGTCCTCGTCATAGACATACTGATCATTGGAGCCCAGCCCGCGCACGATCATCTTCCTGCCTCTGGCCAGCATTGAAGGCACAAATATCTCCGTCTCACGCGCGGTGATAGCAGGGTGGCTATGTAATGGCGGGAATCCGACGCGCCAAGACTTGGACTCCAAATAGGGATCGTTGAAGGGCGGTGGTCCTGTCAGCGGCACCGCCCAGTCATATATGAATGTGCCAGTAGTCATCTCATACTCGAAGCGTATGGGGACGCCGGCGGTTTTGGCAGGATAGGGCCGCACCAGAGATTCGAGGATGCGTCCTCCTTTGTCCAATGTGTCCGAGTTCTGGTCGAAGGAGAGCTCAGATGCAGGGAGACTCCGCGAACGACTAAACCAAGAGAAATTCTCGCCGTTCCAATTGTCACCATTGGCATCGTCGTTATCAGGGTTGTAGTTCCAAAGCCTGCGGGATAAGAGTCGTCATCGATACGTATGCTGGATAGGTCAACAAACTCACGTAAATCCAACGAGAGACCTCTCGAGACCAGTAATCATAGCATCCATCATCCGTCTCTGCCACTTGAAGTTGTTGGTCCTGAACGCCTCCCGTTTGCTACGAAGGATGTGAGTGCTCTGGCATGGTAAGATACACAGTGAAAATAAAAAAGAGAGCGACGCACTTCATATCCATAGGCACACCACACTCGCCAATGATCACAGGCTTCTCGCCAAGCGACTTGTATCCAGCCTCGACGATGTTTCTGATCTGCAAGAAGAAGTTGTCTCGGGCGCCATTGTGACCCCAATAGAATGCCCTCAGTGGAAACATTCCCTAAAACACGATGTGAGAACCCAAATTCAAGGACGGAGTGGAGGCAAACTACCCTTGAAAGACCTTGCACATTGACGGAGAATTCACCATAGGCCTTAGAGAACAAAGTATTCAAACAGTACCTGGAGAGAAATGAAAAACGGACACCATGCAAATAGGAGAAAACGGACCAGTGAGGTGCGTAAACCATATTGGTAGGCTGCCGCTCAGCTGTCCAAGAGGATGGGCAAAACTACGAAAGAAATTAACACGCAATCGCAGGATCATAAGAAAGACACGAACCTCGTTGGGTATGGGCTCAAGGAATACCATCTTTTCGCTACTGGAGGCACTCCGGACGCGGTTCGTCCATTGATTGATGAAAGGATAGTAAAAGTCCGTATACCAGTCAACCTAATAAGCTCGCCCATGTCAGATGGGAAGTGCTGTGTAGTTAGCTATGTGCCCCACCTTCTTCCCAGTCATCGGATCCTTGACAAAATAGTTCTCCCTCAACACAATGCCTTCTTGTTTCTGGACATCGTATCCCCACACGCCGTGCATTTCCCAAATGCACTTGCCCCCCGTGGGACCATCAAGACGCCATGCCTTACGGCTTGCAGAGTTGAGAACACTCTGGGAGGTCAGGCGCGTGGGCATGGGGAATGAACGAGTCCAATGACCGACGGTGGCAGGATATCCAGATCCCAGCAAGAAAGATTGTAATGCGGATGCTGAAGAGATTGAGCTAGGGGAAGCAACAATGAATAGTACGAGTGACTTACGAACGTGAGAGAGATGTAAGTCAGTATTATAGTCAAATTCATGGAGCGACGGAAGGTCTATGTAGCCTCTATGAGGTTCATTCATCAGCTGCCCAAAAATCCTTCAGTCAACCGACGCGCAAGTAATGCGGAGTTACCTACCTCAAAGCCCATTACGCCTTCTAAATCCCCAACAGCACGTGCAACTACTTCCCACATATCCAAGTATGCGTTCTGCAGAAATTGCTGAACCGACGTCTCCTTGCCATCTTTAGACTTGACCCTCAGCTTGGGAGCAAAGGTATCTCCTGCCCAGAAACAAGTTCTACACCGTGTCAAAATGTCGTGTTTGATGCATGCACGGGCTCCACTTACGCCATAGTAGCTGCAGACAACTTCTGGTACCCGCAAGGCCAGATGCCGCGCTCAGCTTCAACATGGCCTCCACCTTTGACACCCAGTAGCCAAGCAGCACCGGACTCTTCAAGCGCATGAAGGTCGAACCCGATCATCTCCAACGTCCAAGCTGGTGCACCCGAACCACCAGAGTACCGAGACCACACGTCTTGGTGCAAGCTCACAAAAGCCGTGATACCATAGAATGGAAGCAGTGTTAGGATATTTCGAAGATAGTCCAGATACTCTTGATCGTAAATGCCACTGTAGGAGAAGAAACATTGATCACCTCACCGTAGGCGAGTGAGATATTCAGAAAGAACTTACGGCCCTTCGTGTTCAACGGCCTCCCAAGTAACAAGAAATCGCACTGTTCAGCGAAGGAAAATTGTAGCAGTCCTTGTAAACACGACATGGAAATATCATACCAAAAGTCAAACCCCATCTTCTCAGCCTCGACAGATGCTCGTGGGCTTCCTCCAGGGGAAACGGGCGCCTACAAATGTCACAGTATCATGGTTTGCCGGGAATGTGTTGTGGTCATGATTCACTGGACTTTGACCTACTTCAATATATATCCTCGCGCCAATGCACGATCAGATCCAATGTAGACATACCTTTTGGAAGACCCAGACAAGTTAACGCCTCTCAATCCACATACACGCCCATAGGCGTCAAGAAAATGGCGCCCATGCGTCTGCAACCTCCCTCCAACCCCTGCGGGCGACCAGTCGTGTGCATAAGATGGAGTAGAGCCTGCGGTATAGGAAGCATCACTGGAAGGATGTTTCTTAGGCTGAAACTGCCCTTTAGCATATAGGTCTACTTCCATAACACTACGACTGCTCACCTCCGAGTCGGATGATGGGCTCGTTGATTGTTGTGGAGATACCTCAGTCGCCGCAACCCTGTCGTTCAGAACCTGTGATGTTTCCGGTCCTACCAAGATGAAAGATGCTTCTGACGGCGTAACAGAAGTCATTTGTGAGATTCCACGGTGACTGCAGGGTATGAACAACGGTGCGCAGTCGAATTATTGTCTGGGAAATAGCAGGAATTGACCGATATGACTGGAATTGTGTAGTTTGCCGGCCACGTAGATCAGGTATGAGAGGTGTATAGCCAGTGAGATCTAGAGGGACTTGGGTATCTGAGTATATCCTGGTAACTGTACTCTACAGCCAAATGATTCCGCGTCGAGGTGAGGGCTGTACTCAATTACGTAACTTAAGTCATATTATCTTTGTCGCGGAGCTTAAAACTCACTTTCCGATCTCTTCCGCACCGCCTGTGAAGTTGTGAACTCATGCAACTTCATTGTCGAGTGTTTTCTATCAGACTCAGAGTATTCATCCACAACTGGTTGCCTTTGGACTTGTAAGTAGCATAATTTATACCTGATCCTTGGTTTTTCCCATCGAGGGGGAATAGACACAGTATTGTTGTGCAGTGTTCGTAGGTTCGCGCATAGGTTGCCTCAGAATCACAGCTCCTAGCAAAGGGTGAGTCACCTTGTTGAATACCAGCCATAATCCTGGCGTTGAGACTACGACCATTTCACGCAGATCCGAGGATGTCTGAAGTTCCAAGTGGACGGCCTACTACTCAGGAAATCCGAACGATTGCTAAACGTACATGCCACATTCTCCAGCGTAACGACCTTCCATGTTGTCTCATGGGAAGCGCAGCTGCGTGGTTGTGGGGTACAACCAGAACTCCCAATGTGAGTCCAATAAAATGTTTTTTGGGTTGTCGATCATGCCTTTGATGAGATATCTTCCAGGATATCGATGTCGTCGTCATAACCGAACAGTTTGACCCAGAATACATCAAGCAACTTCTCGTGGAGGAGGATGATCGCTTTTACCTGATCCCTTCACGCCGCCGGGGTGCGGCATACGAAGTGCTTTGGTGCCGCCTTCCTGGGTTTCGCACGAGCCGCCGTGCCTGCAAAGTCGACATCCTCATCCCAGGTATTTTGAATATCCCGTGGATCAATGACGACGAATTACGGTACATCTCTAATATCCCCGTGATGCCTCTTCTGTGTCTTCTTGTTCTGAAGACGCAAGGTTGGTGGGATAACCGTACATCTTTTCGTCAGGATCTGAGGAACAAGGAGAGTGGGGATATCGCCGATGTCATGGGATTATTGACTGTGGCATCGGACAGGGGGGTCGACATAAGGGATGCCCCGGAATATATGCGTCCTGATCTTCTCAATATAGGGTAGTTTATGGCGATTAAATTCATCGAGCAAGTTCCGTCGTCCGCATATTCCTGGATGGCTCTGGGTTTCCGTCGGAGATATCGGAGGAGACAATAGACATCGAGCTGCTGGTGGCAAGTCTGCTGGGTCTCGCTCGGTATCTGTGGTCGCTTAATACAATTACGTTGCCGCGCGGAGCCCAACGCCTCACTCTCTTTCTCTATAAATTTCTCTCATCTACGATTCCATGCTCTGACAAATTCCACTCTGTTAATAGGCCTCTATTTACGAACGCTTCGTTCTATGATTTTGAGGGCTTGATTAGTGAAGGCCTCAAGATTCTTTGAAGTTTTCCATGCTATCCCTTGCATCTGTGATTGAATGCTCGAGGCCTGTTTTTCCCGTCTTCACACTATGTTATGACGAATTTATGATACCCTTCTTTAGATCTGATTTTTTTTTTCACCACACTCTATCAGTGAATCGTATATGGAAACCATTTTTTCGCGCTCTGTTGTACGACCATTGAAATCTGATGGATTTGTCTGTCGAACGCTTTGCCACTCTCCGACTCGGTTGAAACGGATCTCAACGTCATACCTGAAGCTAAAGGCTTGAAGCTTGAAGGTCTAAAGCGGTGGTTGTTTGGGCAGACTCAATGCGACGGCCGCAAGGTATCAATGTCCGATGACATGTGGATCATCTCCTTCAGTATCGTCCGTAGGAGCAAGACACCTGGCAAGGAAATTCATTGTGTGCATATAGGTGTGATACCGCCCTGCCATATGGTGCCTTAACTGTCCTTGATATCTCATAGGCCGTGTTCCATCAGAACGAACACCGGACAGTGGTGTCTCGAGTCAGGGATTTCTCTAGCCACTTACGTATCAAGGTCAGTACCGCGGCATCACCTGATTGTCCATATATACCAAATGGCGTACATTCCAGGTCTATGGTATAACATATTTTTAACCACCTGCAGGAAAGTGCATGGCAACCCTTTGCAATGCTTCGAACGTCTCTGCGGATCCCTTTCACCATCGGTGAAAAGGTGCGTTTCTTAAAGTTTGGGCGTAGTCCCTCCAAGACTTCATCTCACAGAACGTCCTCCTTGTCCTCCTCTGCCGCGTCCCGCCTTTGCTAATGAACACTTCCCAGATGCCATCACAGGAAGATATTAAGGCAGTTGAAAAGCGCACTATCAACATTCTTAAGGAGCACGGCCTCACATGCTGCCTCATGGGCAGCGCGGCCTCAGCATTTTATGGTGCCAGTCGAACACCAAACGTGAGCCTCTCCGCCTTTCTTTGCACGCTTTTTCGTGAAAGCTAGTTATCCTTCTCCTCCATTCGCAGGACATCGACGTTGTGATCATGACCACGACGCATACGCAAGAGGAGATCAAGCGGTTGATCGTCGCCCACGACTCAAGCTACTCCCTCGTTCCCGCAAATAATTGGCGCAACAGCTACAAGGTGCTCTGGCACGGCTCCTTGGGCGGGACACGTTGCAAAGTGGATATCCTCGTACCCCCTACGCTCAACATTCCGCTCCTCAGTGAGAGCCACATTGCATTGGAGTCAGATGTGCCTGTTATGCCGCTCTTCGAGCTCGTGCTTCTCAAGCTCCAGGGATGGCAGGACCACCGCTTCGCCTCGCGGCACCGACCAGACCTGCTGGCGAAGCAGCACGTTGATGTCAAAGATATCAACGAGCTGCTGGTAATGGCAGCCAACCGAAATGTTAGGCGGGAGGATGGGCGGTGGCTCTCGCCTGGCTTCATTGGTTCGTCAGAAATGCGAGTGAGGACATACGTCAGGAGGTTTCCTGATTCGCGGTCCGCCTGGGAGAGATTGGGGTTCAAGGTAAGAGATGCATTGTCAACGTTTAGATGGCTTGTTTCAATCTCGCTGACTTGCTCTCGTAATATTTTATAACCAAGGTGTAGTGATTCTAGCACTTCATTTTGTTTCTGTATCGGCTGAGTTTGGGCGGTCGCGCGCGCGTTCTCCGTCTTACTCGCATGGAGTTTTCGTCGTTGGATGCACACTAAAACAAAGTCGTTGCGCACACACTAGGACTTCCAGTGTTGCTGTCGCTGTCTCTCATTTCAAATCTACCTCTTCCAGAATCCGGTCTCGAGTTCCGGTCAATAGAATTCATGAAATACAAGACTCCACGATGCATGGAAGGGTATGGAAGGGTATGGAAGGGTCTGTTTCTACAAGACTACAAAACATATCGTGCCTTCATAAGTAAATTAGAAGCCTGAAGTATGAAATACAGACGCAAGAAGTGCGGATATCCCAATATCGAACGAAACCACCGGCCACTGAACAGGTGGGCGGGCGGCCTCGCCCCCTTACCTCTGTCCCGCCTTGTCATAGTCATGCTCAATCTGCTCCATGACGGGCTTGACATCTTCATCCTTGTCCTCTTTCCCCTCTTCCTCCGATGCCTGAACATCCTCGTCCTTCTCCTTCTGCCAATTTTGCTCGTAATCCTGCGCGATCTGGCCAATCTCGCGACGGAGAGTGCGCGCTTCCGCGATGAGGTCACCCCAGCGCTCGATGTCAAGGCCCCGCGCCTTGTACAAGGCCTCGCGTCGGGCGGAAATGGAGTGGTCGAGCACGGAAGAGTACGAGACTTCGCGGCCTTGGTAGAGGAACCTGGAGTGCACGGTTAGTCACTGAAAAATATATCGATTAAACAGGTGCCGAAGCCCCAACCAGAGGTAGCCGCAGACGACCGTAGACAGGCCAGATAGGTAGGTGATGGGTTCCATGACGTCCCTACACCAAGAAATCAGATCTGACTATGAGTGATGTCCATTCAGCGGCAGGTTGCTACTGACCAACCATAATCCCAGAATGTCAGTCGGGCGACCGCGCCCCAGTAAACAATGAGCAGCCCAAACCCTCCCACCGCCATGCGTCGTGCGCCCCTGCGAGCCTCACGGTCACAGTCCACCTTCAGACCTTCCATCTTCTTCAAGTCGCCTTTAATCGCCGCCAACCTACGCCTGAGAAATCTCGTTCGGGCTGCAAAAGTGGGGATCTCGATCGTGATGACGGTCTCATCCAAAGGCGGAGTATTCACTCTATCCTTTCCCTCGTCCTCTGTCGTTGCAGCAGACGCGGAAGGAGAGATGTGAATAGAGAACTCCGTGGTGCGCGCAGCGGCACGGATGAAATCTCCTAAATCTGTAGAATCCGACCATTGCAGGTGCTGCCCATACGGAGCTACGGTGCGAAATGATACCTCGGGTTTCGCAGGAAAGAAGGAGGAGACAATGAGTCTGTTCACGTGTGAGAGCGGCTGCGAAGGGTGGAGGAGGAACACGGTCGGCGGGGGTATCTCAGTGACGGAAGCGGGCCGTGCGGCGCCATTCCGCAACGTCGCGGTGATCGCACCGAGCGGGAGGATTAGTTTGAATAAGTGAGACGACGTTGGCGAAAGTTTTCCTGTAAATTAAGCCCGTAAAAAGCATCAGACCAGTTCAGACGAGAGAACGCGTGAAGGACCAGGAAGCAGTACCCTTCCCCTCGGTCAGGCGGTCAACTTCCTCCGCCGATCCATCCGTACCAGCACTCTCGAAAACATTGCTATGAGATTCCTGAGTCCACTTGGAAGACGGGTTCGCCTCTGCGAGAAAGCGCGCATGGGCTACACTAAGGTTTTCTTTGCCAGTGGTCGAAAGGAACCGACTCGCAGTCAGTGGGAACGGGAAGCAACGGTTAATTGAACATGAAAATGTACGCGACGAACGGACGCAGAGTATCCGAAACATATAAGAACGCAGGAGAAGGGTTGTGCATTAGACATGACCTTGCTAGAGGCAGCTACATTGAAGGCGCAAGCAACGGCTCGGACGACGTCATTGTATTGTGGTTGATAAAATATAAAATTCCTTAAAGCTTGGTTGGCTCAGTTGGTTAGAGCGCAGGTCTCATACGTTGATATGAGTGATCGGCATGATCAAATAATCCTGAGGTCGTGAGTTCGACCCTCACACCGAGCATTTTTCATTCCTCTATGAATCTAAGGGTTTGCTGCAACACAAGTCATACCGATGCCCTGTCAGATGGGATGCTGAGTACGAATGCCAAATAATATTGAGTGGGCTTGGATTAAAGAGTAACTTGCTAGACTGATTTAACATGAGAGGTGATCTGTGTGTGCGCCCATCCATTTCTTCTCCTTCGGCATGCGCACAGGGATGGAAATCCCCACCAAACTGGTCAGTCTTTCACTTACAAACCAGACCAATGAGACTGACTAGGTGAGACCATGGGACAATGACAGGCTTCAAAATCTGGTGTACTCGATCAGCATTGCGACATTCAAGGTTTTCGACGGCGTGTTTTGCCTATTGCAGCGGACTCCCAGAAGGTCGTTGCAGTCATCTGTGCGTGTGCAAGTTCTTCGGCCTCCGATGGGAAGATAATATCTTTCATCTTTCATCAAAAGACCTTTGTATCGGATACATGGAACGATTCGGACGAAGTCATTCGCCTCGTCGAATCTTCGCCTATCTTACATGGGTCTGACGACTCGCTCGTTCAGATATCTGACGATACAGTCGTCAAATTTGGCCACACCTTCTCTTCTACCAGCTCCGAGGCGCTCGCAATGAATCTTGTCCGCGCCCAAACGTCTATCCCTGTCCCGCGTGTGAGGCAGGTTGTCCGTCATATGCACCCCGAGGGGGAGGGCCTGATCGTCATGGACTTGATTCGGAATGGCAGGCAGTTGCACGCGTGCTGGCCTTCACTTTCGCTTTGGGCGAAATTTAAGGTGGTATTGACAATGAGATACTACTTGCGACAACTCCGTCAGGTTCAGGACGAGCATTCTGCCACGCCCGGCCCCATCGGACCAGAACCTTCGTTATGCAACGGCCTACAATTTGGATATGATTCACAAGGGCCATTCCCAACCACCACGGCGCTTGCGGAACACTTTCACAAGGTGCTCCGCTTTGCTCAGGCGCGTGGCTCTCAAGGTTACGCGGCCTCACCAGGCTGCGATCCCCTCGATGAATCCATTTTCAGCCCTCTGGTTTTCACACACAACGATCTCAACATGCGCAACATCCTCCTTGACGATGATGGACGATTATGGATCGTTGATTGGGGGTTTTCTGGGTTCTTCCCCACCTGGTTCGAGTACCTTGGTATGCTGTTCGCTGCCCAGAAAGACAGGGAACGGAGAGGATGGCAAATGATGGTCAAGTTCATGACCGAACCGGCTTTTGAGGTGGAGAGATGGATGGCGAAGATTGGTTATGACTACACACAGGCTCCTTGATATGATGGTAGCGCGACATTGTAATATCTGGCTCAACTCATGTAGATTTGCTTTATATGTGAAGATAGTCCCAGATGTAGCACGCGCTCGATATTGCTCGATCGAGTTCATTGTCCGATATATGTGTAACAAATCATTGAGCGCTGTTTTTCTTTGCCACTTCACCTCAGAATTTCTCAGACATCGATGCATATTTACCATACCCATTGGAGTACGCATTCGCCAAACACCAACGCCGCGATTGCTGTAAGATAATTGTTTATGTAGTACAAGTATGCTCTTTTCTTCAATTCCTCCATCGGAGTCTTCCATAGCCGATACAGTCAAATGCACTTCATGCTGTAAGTTTCTACGGCCTTCGCCAGCTCACTCATGTGGGAAGGCCTGAGGCTGTCAAATCGATAGTCAGCAAAGTTTAATACGTCGCGAAAGCATGACGGACTTTCGAAATGTCTCTTGTGCAGTTCAGAACCAGCCTCGTCTATAGCTGCTACCTCCTCTGTCGTCAGATCGGGCAGCGCGGCGGCATCGAGATATTCCTTCAACCTCGCCTCCTTGGAGGTGGTCCTGTAATACACCGTGTAAGCATTGCATACGTTTTCAAAGGTCGGAAATGCATACGTTACAAATACGATGCCCTTATATCTCTGCCAAAGCATCAGTACATGGCCTTCCTGCACAGTCTTCCCAGTGGTCTTCGACAATCGCTCGGCGATAGAGATCAAGACGGGGTCAACAGGCCCTCCCTTTGAGCGGAACACAGGCGACTGGCCACCATACGATTCAGTCACAATCCCATGCTTCTTGTGGAACTCAAGGAGGGGTATAGAAGCTTTGAACACATAGGGGTGATACTCGAGCTATACGATAGAGTGAGCAACGATTCGTGAGACAATGAGAAGAATCCGTGCGGCGTTCTAAATGACAAATTACCTGATTTACAGCGGGAACGATTGTCGCGCCGTCCAAAATCTCCTCGAGATCCTTGACTTCAAAGTTGGAGACACCGATACTCTTCGCGAGGCCCTCTTTCTTGACCTCCTCAAATTGCTTCCAAATACTCTTTAGCTGCCCAGGCTCTTTAAACATGCTAGGAATGTGGATCAAGAACAGATCGACGTAGTCTAGCTTCAATGTCTTCAGCGACCCCTGGAGTGACTCGCGAACGGTGGTCCCCGCATCGAGCTTATAGAGCTTCGTAGTGACGAAGAGCTCCGATCGCGGCTTTCTGGACGCGATGATGCCCGCGCCGAGGGAATCCTCGTTATCATAGACCTGCGCACCGTCGAGGTGCGTGAAGCCAGCTTTGATCGCGGCTGCAACCATGTCCGTCGCATCCTTTCGATAGAGCGCTGTACCTGTACCAAAGCCAAGCCAGGGAATGGTGTTGCCGTCGTTGAGCTTTATGGGAGTGTTGGCCATCGTAAGTATAGACGGTTCTGTTCACGAAGACGAGACGAGGGGACGGTGTGTGCGCGGCGAAGCGAGTCACAGAACGACTTCTCCGTGCAATCGTATTTATAAACTGCGTCTCAGATAACAGGGTGACAAAGAAAGGAGAGGAAATGACGCATCCTCGCACTGGCAGTACCTCCCAGCTGTGATCAGTGACTACTCGAGTCTAAGACCGTGTAGATTGCCTGGCGAAATATGGGGATACCCACCGGGAACACGATAAATCCGTCGGAACCATGTCAGATGCTGTTTTGATCGGCGTTAGAGCTCTGAGCCCAGCCTAAGCCAATTAAAAATCATATGTAATCATATGGTTCCGACGGATCCATGCAGCGCCAGGAATATTATGCTGAGAAATTAATTCATAAATACGAGAAAAGAATCACATCTACTAAGGCCTAGGACTCTTTCGAAAGAATTTACTGATGCTTACTAGACCATCTGCATCATTCCTACATACAGCACTCGCCTGAATGCCTTACTAAAAACCCTGGTCGACCGCCTCTCACGCATTCCGTTGTTACCTTCGACTATGTGGGATAATGCATAGGTAAGATTACGCCCTGATTCAACTGCCGCTTTCTCACTCATCATCGACATCGCTGTGGAGGTCCCCGACGGACGACATCTTCCTCAAATACGCAGCATCTGGTCCCCGACGGCGCTGCGGATCATCTGACCAAGATTAGCATCTACGAACGACTCGGGTCGCACCCACCATCTTGCCCTACTTGGGGAGAAACTGGACAATCTTCGAGCACGATGCGAAACACCCGACGTATTCTTCGACCTCCGTCTCCGTTGGATCTCCCAATCAGTATCACTTTCTGCACTCGAAGGGAGTCGTGTGGGTCAACTGCACCCTCACCAATGTGCTTCCCACGGACGTTCTTGACGTCGTACATCCGACTTCGCTGAATCCATCCTCGATTTCGGCTTTGCCACTGTCAGGCTCTCAGAGTTCTACGTGCTCCCATCTTTACTCGACGTGTACCCCTTCATGTATCATCCTGCTGGCTCGCCGCAGGCCTCATCGCTCAATCTGCATACACGACGACATAGAGTTTGATGACCTCCCCCGAGATTCAGGCAGGGTGATTTTGACATCTTGTTGACAAAGGCGTATCCGAGGCTTGCGGATGTGCTTCAGAGACGCTGGAGGGATGAGTACGCCGATACGCGCGATATGCTGCGTGACGTGCTCGCGGGCCGCGTTGCATACTTGAAGGAGTATGCGGAGAAGGTGCCTTTAGCTCTCCACTTGCGCCTGCTGCTTTCTGACTAACTGGTTCGGATTCACCCGAGGAGTGAGCCAGAATGTACGGATATGGAGCGCCATCAAATAGCCTCCGGTCTCGATGGCAGGGGCGGCAAGATAGCCATGGACGTATACTGGCCTCAGTTATGATAGTCGCTGCGGACGCCGTGTCCATGCACATCGTCTTGAAGCTGTTTCTAAGCCAATGTCTCGTAAGTCGTGCTGTTCATGCAGAATTATAGCTGCAGTGTACTGACCTGATGAGTCTGATGTTCATATGTTCACTGCGACATAGGGGCTTGAAACGTCTATTTCGAAATATAGGACGTGCTGGGCTTGTTATTGATTACAAGAAAGTGACTGTATGCATCTGGTTACAACCGGAAAGAGATCAAAATACCCGGTTTAATTGGCCGTATAAATTTGGCCAGTCAGAGCCGTAGACAATCAATCCCACTCTTTCAACCGCACATCCGCCTCGGTCGCCTCTAGCTCAATAATCTTCACAGCATCCATATGTCTAGGATGCAGAGCGAACCGGAACGGCGCCGGCGCACACACGAGACCAAGGCTGACGGACGCAAGCGGGTCCGGAAGCGGCGCATCGGGTGCTTGTGTGATGTCGAATGCCCAGAGGATCCTGAGTGACGCGCGGTTGTTCACGCAGAGCGAGATGAGAATAGATTAAAAAAAAATACGAACCTTGTGACTAAGATATACAGCGACTGTGAGGCGACATGCATGCCAGGGCATTGACGCCGCCCGAACCCGAAGGGGAGGGTGAAGTCGACGAAGCGCGGATCTTGTGCTCCCGGTGATGGGGACAGGAAACGTTCTGGATGGAACAGGTTTGGCTCGGGGAACATCTCTGGGTCCTTCATCATCGAGCTATGTTTGTAATGAGATATCCGTAAAACTGCCCGCTGAAAAGGATTATAAGATGGTGCGAATACGCACTAGATGCTCCCCAAAATGGTGGCGCCTTTCGGGATGTCGTACCCTTCATATATATCATCGCGCGTGACGGAATGGGGCACGGCAAGAGGGACGACGGGACGCCATCTTAAAATCCAGTGTAGATCGAAAATCTGTATCTGCGAGGTATTTAAAAGGCGGGGATGACCCGCGACACGTACCGTTCTACCTCCTTGATGAACGCCCCGATGTATGGGAGGGATTCTTGATCTTGAAAAGTAGGCAACCGGTCGCGCCCGACCACAGCATCGAGCTCAGCCTGAGCCTTCTTTGTAGCGGATGGATGGAGCAGCGCCGCAACTGGAATGGTCATGAATCCCAACACCCCCGGCAATATTTAGTAAAGATAAAGACCTACTCAAGAAGAATTCAACACTTGAAGATGTCTGAAAGTATCCTCAGCTAAAGACTTGACGAAACAGAAAGCCCAGGTGACGATCCACGCACGGTGTCAATTCCAGCGCCAAAGGGCGCAGCGACCGCATATGCTAGCTCCACCATGCTGAGTCCCTCGCGTCCGCTGGTGAGACTGCGGGATGACATGCACTCTTTGTTAGTTCCTGCATCCATGCGTTTCTGCACGGACTCGAGTAAAGAAAGATACAGCGCTGTGTCGTTCTTGCGGATGCGTTCGGCAGAGTAACGGAACCATTGGAGAGGGCGCTAGTATCGGGGGGAAAAGTCAGCGGATGGAATAATCGGGTCAGAATGAGGCGGACTTACGGGCAACCAGAGGAGGAAGGGCCACTTGGAGCAATCAAGTGAGGATATAATGCGCTGAAAGTGATGTATAGTACACGTCACTTACGGATTCAACTATGTATTTTCCAGTCACGCTAGAAGTACGAGTTCGCAGCTTAAATGTAGAATTTTGTTTCAGACGAGGGTTATAACTCACGCTGCTCTGGTTATTTCCAACAAAAGTGTTGATCAACGACCTATACAACTTGAGAAATAGACGCTTACTTTGAAAATTCTGACATCAAACCATAAGGCACAATTATCGAACACATCACATTTGGAAGATAATACTCACCCATGACGCTCTTGTAATTGTTTTTGACAACTTCACTGTCCAGGTTGGCAACGCGTTGGCCATAGCTGATGGAAAGCATGATGGAAGTCGCGAAACTTCGAACCGATGTGAATTAGCGTGCGCCGTGAAGTCGCTGGATTGGCCATCAGACTGCGAGACTAAATAGTCTCACCGTTGGATTATCTCGCCGTAGTTGTCTGCATTCTGCAACAAATCCCGCAGGAAGAGCGCCGATTCCAGCGTCTGGTGCTCGCGGTACGCCAAGGACGCGCGCCCACTCATTCCCGTATGCTGAATCTGGACATATCGAAAAAATGTCAAAGATTGATAGAGAAATAAAGTGCAAGCGGAGAGATGTGCCTTGCGCCATTTGCGCCAATGATCGCTGTATGGCATACTCAGACCGCGCATACCTCCTGACATGATCTCGTGTCTGCAAGTGTTGGGGCCAATTCATAAGCAACGTGTAAAACCGACCACGCAATGCGGACGCGTACGCCATAATGAGTCGCGGACGACTTGAATAAATGTCACCTCGCTTTTCGAGGAGGTCCCATGCAGCCTCGGCCATGCTGATGACTGTGACGAAGA
The DNA here is from genome assembly GCA_004802705.1 of Bondarzewia mesenterica. Lineage (NCBI taxonomy): Eukaryota > Fungi > Basidiomycota > Agaricomycetes > Russulales > Bondarzewiaceae > Bondarzewia > Bondarzewia mesenterica. Next base: position 58,256 of record SGPL01000119.1, read on the forward strand.
TGATCACCACCCCACACAGAGATATTGGGGCTCAGTATGCATACCTAGAACTGGGGTTCTTCCCATATGGAATGAGAAGATATATCCTGCCGTGGCAAAAGTAAGAAAATAAGGACGGAAATGCCGATTTGAACACACCATAAGCTTTTGACCACCTGTCGAACACGGCCCAAGTCCCCGTTTTCCCCACCGCAGCCGTCGTGAGCTCCCCACGAACATTCTCATCGGCATCTGGACCAGGTGGAAGGCGTTTATGCGTTCTGACTGAGAAGAAAGCATAGTACGCTAGAGCCGCAAGCAACGACAGGCTCGCTATGGCAGTCAGCATTGTGTGGTGGATAAGTGGAGACAAGATTAATTGCGCCTAAATCGCGCCCTCGGCTCTACTTTATATGCAACTACATTTGTTGTAAATTCGGCTTGCATCATGACTGACCAATCTGAGGCGTGCCCAACCCCATGCCGTGGGTCTCAAGACATGGGTGCTTGTGCATCTCTAAAGCCTAAGCGACTTCCGCAGGACTACCAAAGCACTAAGACAAGTGAGTCGGCGGTTGGTTTGTAACTCGGCTCTTCAAGAGGTCCCGGTCAGCAGGGGTCAGATCTAAATGAGATAGTATTTGATTCAATTCTGGCCGCGGGAAGTGTGGTGGAGTCGCGTGTAGATTAAAAAAACAAAAACACGACTTCACTTTAGCCCGTGAGCCAGATATTTCTGGTGGGGGGTGCGAAATCATCTTTAACTCGTGTTTAGGCCATAGTTTGCAGCAGCAGACTCGGAGTAACTCAAAAGGTCGTTCTGCTCACGTGAACAATTTCACGTGATTTTTGGCATTACCTTGATTTGCAGTCTTCGTCCTGTGAAGGTAGGAACTGAAGGAGTGTTCACTAACACCAGAACTTGAACTATCATCTTCGTGAGTTCACCTGTACTGTTGCACGATATATATTGCTTGTGAAATATTCGTGTCCAACCCATTTACGAGCTCGTTTTCTTCACTGGCAGGATTCCATTTATGCCATGACCAGCAATGCCGACTACAAAGCCTCCAAGGAAGCCTTCGTATCAGGGATGACAGGCTCTACTGTCATGCACATCAACTTGGTGTCTGCCGTAGCTTTGGTCAGTTGCTTTCATGCAGTTACCGGAAGTGTGTTCTTGACCTGAGATTTTGACAGTCCTCGATCGCCCTTCACTCATGCATCCGCTCTCGTATCTTCCCCATGCGCTCCTCTTACTTCGTCTACGAGTTCATCCTTCTGGTCGTGCCGCTTCTGCTTTCTGTCACTCTCTTTGCCAACGCTCCTGGCATTCTCTCTCTCCTCTTGCTTTCCCCCACTGTCGCCCTGCTCTTCTTCCCGCCACGAGAATCTGGTACACCCCTACCATCAAATGCCGACAGTTCACCTCGCAACTCGCCTCTGCTCCACACTGCTTCATTGAGCAGCGGTGACACGTTTGCACTTCCGCCGCTGCCTTCGTTGAGCACGTACCGCGCACACATGATGCTCATCACAATACTGTGCATCCTTGCTGTAGACTTTCCTGTCTTTCCCCGTGCTTTGGCAAAGTGCGAGACCTATGGGGTATCTCTCGTATGCCGTCAGATTCTTTCCTTATGGGCCTCCTCACTCACGTAAATTAATTTCAGATGGACTTGGGAGTAGGCTCGTTCGTGTTCTCCCAAGGCGTTGTCTCCGCCTTTCCACTGCTGAAAGACCCATTATACCTCACATCCCCATTGATACCCAAAGCAACGCGGACACTTAGAAAAATGCTCCCCGTTATTCTTCTCGGGCTTGTGCGAGTTCTGCTCGTTAAAGGCACCGAGTATCCCGTAGCGTATCTTTGATCATCATGTTCCTTGTATGGCGGTGCTAACTATATCCCAGGAGCATGTCACTGAATATGGCGTGCATTGGAATTTCTTCCTGACATTGGCTGTGATACCCGTGCTTGAAGTTTTCCTTCATCCACTGATCGCATATTCATCGGTGTCGATGATCGGGGTGCTCGTAGCACTGGGTAAGTTAGGCCTTGTCTCGATACTGAATATCTTTACCAATAACACACAGCCCAACAGTTGTTACTTTCGTTGGGCTTGGGCTCATATGTTCTATACTCCCCTCGGACCAATTTGATAAGTGCCAATAAAGAGGGTATCGTCTCCCTCACCGGTTTGTCGCCCGCCTCCTCAGTGTCGTTCGCTCTATTTATTTTTTGATATAGGCTATCTCGCAATTCATCTCCTGGGTCTTTCAACAGGAACTATTTTGCTCCCGCCTTCTCCATCATACTTCCGCCACCGACAGCGGGCCTTGTCTCATACGAAGCGGAGAGTCAGTAACGCTGGAGCAGCCAATGGAGAACCCCCAGTCAAAACCCAAATGCCGGTTCTTCGTGAGAACGACAAGACTGCGACAGAGTTGATCTCGTATGCCGTCATCTGGTGGGCCCTCCTCGGTGCATGTACACTCCTCAAGATCGGCGGCGGCGTGTCGCGTAGGATGGTAGGCGACATATCCAGTTCGAGAATTCTCCAGTCTACTCACACACGGACGGCGTTTTGTTTCAGGTCAACTTGCCTTATATCGCCTGGGTTGCGGCTTATAACACCTCCTTCCTCCTCGGATACCTCCTGCTTGACCTCTACTTCTTTCCCTCGCCATTGTCACGCTCTGTCTACTCGCCCACGTCAAAGTTGAAAGTACACAACACGAGTCGTTTTGTCCGCTCTCCAGCAAGATTGGCAGCCGCAAACGGCACCACCCTTACTCGAGGCAGTCAACCGCAACGGCCTGGCCGTATTTTTGATGGCGAGCATCTCGAGTTTCATATAGTTTTGTTAGAGAGGCGCTTATCGTCTGTGATCCACAGGCCAACGTCGCTACGGGTGTGATCAATATATCAATGCCTACGATGTATGCGTCGAATGCGACAGCGATGGTAGTCCTCACTGTTTATACAGCGGGCTTATCGTGGGTAGCGTGGGCGACGAAAAATCGCCGACTCTTAAAGTTATAATGGCCTAGCGTGATACATCCGATTTTGGGTAGTGTGCGTGAGGATGCTCTTGTTTTTCTATAGGATGGTATGAGCATGAGTCTACGTGGATTAATCGTGCATATAGTAGCAGCGCATAGTGAAAATTCTACACCCCCTACATGAGCTGGGGTAGATTAGGCTAAATTGTAAGGTAATTTCTAAAGCTGGTGCACAACATGGGCAAAAGTGGCTGAAGGCCGAGATTATTGGTGTGGCAAGATTAAATCTCTAACAGGTTCAAAATGTCGCGAAGGACCTTGGGATCTAGCGGTCGTCCTTTCCGCTTCTGCATCGCCTGCTCGACTGCAATCACATCAAGCGGCCTTAGATTCCCTTCCAAAGAAAATGTAGCAGACTCAAGCCGAGTGACCAACAAGTCGAGTATCGAGAGCAGGTGTGCTTTGGAGGGTTGGTCCAGGGGTGAAGGCTGAACAAGAACGGGGTCGCCGAAGACGAATAGAGTCGAGTCTAGGAATTCGTCCGAGTGGCTGATGTCGCTTTTAGCTGGGGCGAGTGGCTTGAAGATACGGTGCGTGCTCAGGGCCTCCAAACGAAGGCAAATCAAGGACAGCTGGCGCAGCTGGTGTTGAACTGGACGCAGTGGGTATTCCACGGAGATGGATGGTTTGAGCTGCGGCTCCGCCTTGAGATGATGCCGTCCCAGCAGTTGATAAGGATACACCAGAGACAGTATTTCTGGCACCTCGAGGCCCTTCAACTTGACTTCGCCGACTTCGACGACGGAGATGTTCAGATGTCGGATGGCGTCTACGATGTGTCGCGGTTGGTCCATCGAGTACTCCGTCTCAGGTCCATCCTCGAACACCCGCGCACGGATTTCGCCTACGACGTCTGCGCTTAGCATGATCTGACCCCCGTCCGCGCATCCGCTCACGCGCGCCGCACGGTTGACCATCGGACCAAAGTAGTCCATGCGCTTCGTGATCGCGTCCGGCTCGCAAACGGGAACGCCGCAATGAATGCCCATGCGAAGGGACAACCCACGAGCTATCAAACGTCCCTCTCCATCGCGGACCTCCCGCCCATCTTCGCAATTCAAGATGTCCTCTGGCCATGCCTCGTGCAAAAGTCGGATCTGCACATTCAAGCACCACAACACCGCAGCCGAGCTGGTCTGAAAGGCGACCATGAACGCGTCGCCCTCTGTCTTGACCTCGTATCCTCCGCAGAGACGCAGTTCGCGACGCAACAGATCATTATGTATGCGCATTGCCACAGCCATCTGCGCGTTGGTCTCCCACAGGCCTGTCGAATTTCTGATATCTGTGAATACCAAAGCCAGGTGACCGACAGGGGGCGGAACTTCATCCTTCTGATGCACGATCTTTCGAACATCGAGGTCATCCTTCCGTTTGCGACGCATCGAAGCGTAGACCTCGGTGTTGACGAGGGACCCGTCGGTAGGCTGCCGTGAGCGAGACTGAAACAGTGTCGACAGCGACACGACCATGATCATCGTGCTTCCCTCTGCCCCGTAGCTGATGGCAAAGTCGCGCAGCTTCTGTGCAGCGATCATGGGGTCTTCCCACTCCGACCGAGCGATGTCGACGGCGGTCTGGTACGAGACATAGTCCCACAGCCCACTGTTTCCCATGATGACGAACTCGTCTTCCTCAGAGAGCTCATGGGCATGGACGTCAGGCCGGGAGTTGATCACCGGCATCAAATGGAAATATCCAAACGCGCGCGAGACATCGACATCGTCGTTGACAAACCCCCCCGAAGTGACCCAACCCTCCGCTGAACGAATCCGGGTGGCTTCAGCACGGTCAAACGGGTCGTGTTTTGTAGACAATAACTTTGCAGATCCTCGGCGGGACAGGACTGCCAAAGAATTTCCTGCGTTGGCGACGTACAGCGTCCTGCGGCGGATGTACATGACAAGTCCAGATGCACCGACCTTCCACGCGTGAGGGACATCTGGCAGTACAGCCGAATCGGTCTGCAGACGCAAAATATGGTCATGAGCAAGCACATTGATCTTAAGAAACGTCCGACGGAGCGCGTCCGGAACGTCTCCGTGGCTCTCGAACTCGACCACCGTCGCAGCAAGCTGCGAGGAAAACACGGTCAAGAAGTTGTCATAAAGATACTTGGACAAAACGTTAATCTTATTCCCGTCGCAGCTGTTCCCGAACATGGCGAAGATCGCTTCGTCCTTCCGGTCACGAAACGCAGGCTTCACGAGGTCGAACATACACAGATGGCATTGGTCTCCAAGGTTATCCGCGATGCCGTAGGCCATGCGGTTGACCTCCGACACGGACGTCCTCACACGCCGATCTTCGTTGTCATCTGGGATGTTTGACGCGAATGTCGTGGTAACGTCCATGAGGCCCAGGACTCGCAAGTGAACGAGCGTGGAGAAGTCTGCCAAGTTCAGAAGGTTGCACGGCTTGTCCGTCTGTTCCTTCAGCGTACTGTCAGGTTTGATTTCCAGCCGCTTGTTCCCCGAAAAATTGAGATAACGGAGGTTCTTGTTGAAGTTCCTGCACAACGGGGAGAGGAGAGGAAATTGACAGAAATGAACGATGTTCCGTGGGCGGGCACTCACCAGTTCCAGTCAAATTCCCAATTGTTGATATTGTATTTCAACGCGTTGCTCCCGACGTCCAACGCCGTCAAGCTTGGGACCTTCGTCAGCTCGTGTGGTATCGTCTGCAGCCTGTTCCCATTCAGGAACAAGACCCTCAAGTGGGTCAGGCGCTGCAAATGTTCTGTTGGTATACTCGAGAGATGGTTACCACTGAGGTATAGCTCCTCGAGCCAAGTCAAGTCCTTGAAAAATGACGCAGGCATGTCCTCGAAGTCATTGAAGGACAAGTTCAAGATTCTCAGGCATCGGAATAGGGTCAGAAGGACAAGGACTTCGTCCGTCAGCCGATTCTCGCCTAAATAGAGCCTTTGAAGGGACTGCGCGAGTGGAGGAAGTGGTGGCGCTGTCTGACCGTTCAAAGTCGTTGCGCTGGCAGAGGAAACCGTTCGCTGAGATACAGTGGCCAAGGTATCACAAGGAAAGATAGGCAAAAGGGACTTGTCGCCCGAGTTGCCTGCTGCCGACGGGGGATGCCAAGTCCGTATCAAGTTCGACGCCATGTTGATACGCACCAAAGACGAGCAACTCCACAGGCTAGCCGGGATCTCCACTAAATCATTATTGTGCACGTCCAAGCGCTTGAGCCTCTGCAACCGGCCGATGCTCAAAGGCAATTCCGAAAGAAAGTTTCCCGAGCACGAAAGCGACAGGAGCCTGTTGAGCTCGCCGACGGACTCTGGGATACGATGGAGATCATTGTTGTCCAGGTTGAGTATTTCGAGTGAGGCGAGGTGGTTAAAGACTGCGTCGTCGAGAGACGAGAGCTTCGCATTTGATAGATTCAGCGTGGAAAGGGAGTTGCGACTGCATGGAGGGCCTATGATGGGCGATATGCGGGCGATATCGGTATACGACATGTCGATGTACTTCAGCAAAGGCCCTAGCGAAAGATCGACAGCATCGACAACATTGTGATTGATGCAGAGCACCCTAAGTTTGGGCAGGGCCAACAGGACACTGGCGTCCGAGATGCCGTTTCGCCTGCAATCCAAGATTTGCAGATTCACGAGGTTCGCAAATTCCTTTGGAAAGCACGATACCCGGTTGGCGACGATCACCAAACGCTCGAGTTCGTGCAACCGCCCAATCCTATGGGGAAGTTCGGAAATCAAGTTGAAGGATATGTCAAGTTCCCTCAGGCATCGCATATCGCAGACCACGTCCGGAAACGCGCGGAACTTGTTGTTCGACACGTTGAGGACCGTCAGCGTGCGCTGCATCTTCTCGAAATAGGGCGGAAGCCTCTCCATCCTATTGTTCTGCAAAGCCAGCCTCGCGAGGTTCGGCAGATCACTCAGGCCGACGTCGTCCAGATCGGCGATGCGATTGCTGGACAAATCGAGACTGCGAAGCGTGGCCGAGTGCCGGATGTTCTGCGACACTCTCTTGAGCGACATGTTCGCGAGGACCAGCTCGTCCAACGACGTGCAGGACTGCACAAAGTCGAGCGGGACGTCCAGCATGGGGTTGCCAGAGAGGTTCAGGAAGACGATGTCCTCCGCGTGGTGGTACAACACGATCGGGATGGCCTTGATGCTCTTGTTCGTCAGATCGAGACGNCGGAAATCCGTGATGGCNATCTCTTGANTCTGAAAGAAAAACGTCTGAGAACGAGGNAGCNGAGTCGAATNCNGTTCAANNGTCTCACCAGGGGTTCCGGGACGATGCTCTTATACACGAACTGCATNAGGCANGCGAGATTTTTGGACCCGAGCGTGTCCAANCCATCGGCGGCCTCGTAGCCCGCCTGTTCCAGCCGGCGTCGAAAGAGTTTGGCAGGACGATCCGTCTGCGCGAGAATGCATTCTAAAAATAAAAAAAAATATGAGAAAGCATGCACAGACGTCCACACNAACNGACGTGCGCACCTCGGCCCCGCTCTCTTAGAAACAGCCTATGCGTCTCCCTCCCGTCCTCCTTCAACAGTACCTGATTCAGCCACGGCGTCAAATCAGCGACTGATGTGTTCAATTCCATGGTGACNACCTCAAAACGTCTTGTCCGCGCGGTATATGCGCACCAGGTATACTTTGTCTTCCACGCTCCGTATCTCCGAGGCGGTGGAGCGGCGCATCGTCTGGCGGCGACTGCGTCGCGACGCATGTGCATAAGTTGCGAATCGAGGCGGCGCGGTCTCCTCTGCGCTCGAGTCGTCTGAGCCTCTCCCAGGCTCGTCCGAGCCCTCCCTGTCGACAGCCCAGCTATCTGGCGGGCTCCACGCGCTCGACGGGTCANTTTTCGACGTCGTCGTTGAGGCGGTGGGGAGGGACGACCTTGGGGCGTCTCGCCGTCGGGTGTCGGGCGGACGGGACAGAAGAGAGAACAGGATCTATGAATAGAGGATGTCTGTGGGGATAGCGTCGCGAGGCATGCGCGCCGTCGGGAAGGTCGTCGCGCGAACGGCTGGGAGCACCCACGATGGCGGGCCTGCTGACCATCCGTGGGTGTGGGAAGACGGACGGGTTGATGATGCCGTCCATCTCGTCGACGTTGAGATCGAAGCGGACCTGGTGGACGTCCGGATCGGACGCGAACGACGTGAACAGAGGCCTGCCCTTGCGCCGGTCGTCGTAGGGTTTTTGTCCCGCGAGGGAGGAGTGCGAGGCGGAGCGTCCGAGGGAGCGGAAGAAGGCGTCGCGGTCGCCGAACGGCGAGGTGTTGCGCGGTTTCTTGATGAGACTGAGAAGGCTCATGGACGGCCTGAGTTTTCGGGATCCCGGGTCGCCGCGAGTGAAATGACTGTGCCCTGCGCCGGGCGTGGCCAGAGGAACCGGTCCATGTCGGTGTTCGTTCGAGAGCGCTGGAATGTGACTTTGCTGGATGAAGGCGAGATGTCTGGGAGACTTTGGAGGAGGGGCGGGCTACGTTCGACGCTTCAAGACTTGAATTGACCTGTGCTCAAGAACCAGCGGACGTACCGGTTCGTCTGCCAACGCATCGAACTGAGAAGTCGTCAGCGCCCGGCTCGTACCTATTATCGTTCTCTCGTCGTCGGCATCTCTAGCTTGCGCCGGCGGTTGCTTCGAGACAGGCGGTCGAACAAGTTGCGCTGGAAAGGAACAACGAGGTCCTTCGAACGACATGGTTGGAAGAGAAGAGAGGCTCGATGCCTCAGACTCGATGTCTCTGTTGGAGGCTGGGAAAGACCTGTGCGAGTCGCATCTGTGTTTGAGGGATGGAGTCGATGGTAAATCGTGATGCTGTTACGAGGTCCAGCGCTGAGCAAAGCGCGAGTTGCCTTCTGGAGATGCGAACCAACAGGAACCAACGGCTATCGCTGCCAACCTTTTCGAAGCTCGCTACGCCAGCCGAACCTTCTGATCGATGTTGCGCACAGCATAGAGATCCCGTCGGGTTCTCCACATTGCAGAGAACTCGAGCCTATAAGTATGTACGAAGCTTGAGAAAAGGCGCTGCAACGAACTTGAAGCTTGAGCTTGACTCTTCGTCCACTGAGACGATCAAACTTCCCCGTGATTATCGACGATGATGACTCGATCACGGCCACTAGTAATGATACCGCTCAGCCTCTACGTCGACCATCGCAACAAGTACTCTCTTTTTGGTAGCAAAGACATCAAACAGACTTTCATACCGCGCTTAATAAGCCCCAGAGTGTTCGAGTTTCCCGCTTGCGATTTCCGCTTGTTCCTGTCGAGTTCTCGGCGTGTGTCGTCGACTGGAAAGAGATTTATTTATCGAGATTTGATGCATTACGGTTGACAGGGAGTCCGCGGTCTACTAGTATTTCCGCGCGCGAGTCGCCGAGTCAAAACTGGAAAATGGCAAAGGTGAAATTTTGAGTGAATATTCAATACAAGCATTCTGGATGAATTTTTTGGGGGCGTACTGGTTGTTCCTTGAGTGTCTATCCACTGTTCCGCAGGGCTCGCACGACTGTATGAGTCTTCGACGAGAGCGTAGAAATCAAGAAATGATATATGCCCGTGAGAGCAAAAGCGTCAAACAGACGTTCATACCGCTTTGAATACATAAGCGCTAGGGTGTTCAAGTTTCCCACTTGCGATCTCCGCTTGGTCCTGTCGAGTTCTCGACCCGTGTGTCGTCGAGATTTATTTATCGAGATTTGATGCATAGACCATAGTCCAATTTGGAGGAGGCTGGAGGACGTGACTTCATCATTGAAGTCATCGAGGCATCACAAGACTAGGGCAAGTGGGGTCGGACGCGGGGATCCGCCCTCCGCCGCTCGAGCCTGCGATGCACCGTCAGGAATCCACAGCACACGCCCAGCCTGTTCACGAAAAAGGTCAGAAGACACGCTGGTCGGATAGACTCGCCGTCCAGCCAGACCGACAGAGCAAGCCGGAGCTCCAGCACAAGATTATTGAAAGACGGCCATGAGAGAGCCAAAGCACCTGATATTCACGCAGACGAGAATGAGATACTGCTACACGGGTATTACGAAAGTCCTGTTGCTTTGGAGGTGTATGGGTAGACATTGAATAATGGGGGAGGGAGGTTTAGATAGTGGGGTGGGATGTGTGGGGGAAGAGAAAGATATAGGATGATGGGTCAGACGAATCATCTAGACATGTAAACGCGAGAAGCACTTCTCGAGGGCATCCCAGATCAGACCAGCTATCGATACACGCTAAAATCACCCAAAATCGAAAACGCACCAAGATGATGATAATAAAAAAGACACGAAGAGGCAGACAGGCACCTCCGTCCCATAAAGTAGGAAACAAGAACACAGCCACGATCCGAGCGCACGCGAGTTCAATGGGCCGTGAGCGGCGACGGGAGCCTCACGAAATTCCGGACGTATTCGAACTGCGGGCCCGTCTCCGGGCTATGCGGGAACCGCCTGCACTTCTCCACCGTCTTCCACTCGTCCGCGATGATCCCCAACGCCTCCGCGCCGTCCCTCGCCATGCCGCACTCGACGAGCCAACACCCGACCACCAGCCCCCGTGCGCCCGATCCCGCCTCGGCAGTGCACGGC